>PYAF01001511.1:104442-114845 GCA_007407185.1 Glycine tomentella | reverse complement strand
ACTAAAAATATACGAATTTGATACTTAATATTTATATCATATATTTTCAATTAACCTTCTATTATATTTATATTTATAAAATAATTAATTTATCTACTAATATACTAATATTAATTAATCATCACTAATAATAATAATAATAATAATAATAATAAATATATCAAAAAAATTTCTCATTTGTAAAATAAATAAAAAATATGTGCAGTTTTTGTTGTAATTGAAGGTATATAAATTACAACTTTCATTATTCACGAAAAAATTTACAATTTTCTAATTGAAGCCTATATAAAAAGAATATTTTTCAAATATTTTAATTGACATTGTGTTTCTTTGACTAGTTTTTATTGTTAATGACAATTAGTGCATGAATTTTTAGTTATATTTCTCTTATATATTTATATTATAAATATTTTAATACATATATGAAAACATGAGAATAGCGGTCATCCCGCTACCGCTATCCTGCTATCCCAGTTTTGAGGGCGGCCGCTCCGCTCCGCTATCCGGGATTGATAACTATGCTTGTATCCCAGATAATAGCATTTCATTTCTAGCATTATTTTTTCTCTGCAAAACGAATTATATATATATACACACACACACACCACATATATATAAAGGAAAAAATAAGCGGAATGAGACATGCCAAACAAGTTGAATACTAAACACAAAACAAAATAAAAAGGAGCTGTTAATTGATAAGAATAGTAGAAGATGAGGAAGTGAGTACTCTAGAAAAGCTGTTAGTTAGTAAGACAGTTAGTATAACTAATAGTTTTAATTAACTGTTAGTTAGCAGTTAGAGCGGAAATTATAAATAGGTTGTTAGAGAGTTTGAGGAAGGGGTGAATGTATTGTAGGAGGTTAGTGATTCATGGAAAATCATTGGTTCTGGAATTAGGAGTTGGAAGCTCTCATTCAATAAAACTATTCTGTCTTTATCTCTTCGCTGGTCCAGTTCTATCATAATTACAAAGGAACCCACACACATAACAGCTCCCCCCACACCCCAACACACTAAAATGCTCCCTAGTCACAATGATAGATACTTAAGACATTGGATAGGGTGCAAAAGCCAGTCTGAGAACGAGAACCTTCCCCCTTTCCCCCTTGTGTTTAACCAGCTCCATGCATATAACTTTGACGTATGTTGAATCTCCTCCACATCCACCACTCGACCCCTAAAGACCACGTTATTACGGTGATACCAAATTTGATAACAGCCACCCTCACTTTCTTTCTTCTGCATATCAACATCCAACAAAACAGCATATGCAGACTGGACAGAGTAACCCCCTGATCCCTATGCCATCCACACCCAAGAATCAGACTGTAGTCTATGCAGACGTGCAGTTTGAACTGCATCTAAGAAAGCTTGGACTTGGTGATCCTCCCAAGCGAACCACGCATTTCATTTCTAGCTTGACAAGGTGCCTTTTCAATATGAAGGCTGGCAACTGCCACTATTAGTCCAAGATAATTATCTTAAACCTCTTGTTCACTTCCACATGATTAGAATTCATCTGTAATTCTAAAAAAATAAAAAGAATTCATGTATGGGCCTTGTCCAAGAGTGTGGGAGAGTTAATAGTTTTATTTTTTTGTTTAGATTACATGTATTTTTTATGTGAGATAATCTTGCTCGAGAGACCATTAGGGGCGGCAACTCTCCTTTCAAGTATTAACACAGCTCATATCCAAGACTCAAACTCGAATTAATGGACTATTTACCTTGAGTGACCTGTTTGTCTAAAATTGTCCGTGGATATCTGTCCACACCGCCATGTATTTTGGAAATGTCACCCATATATATTTGTATTATTATTATTATTATTATTATAAAACATCTTAGCTGAAAATTTATTATAGAATTTGTTCAATCATGTCTTATAACTTGTAATTGTTTGAAAACAAGTTTCAATTACTTGTTATTCCTCATCTTCTAGCCAAAATAAATTCAACTAATTCTTGCACTTAGAATACCCAATGTGAACAGCACTATTAGTCCAAGTTTTTTCAATGGCTATCAACGTTGTAAAAGAAACAAATCAAGGCAACGATTAGAAGGAAATTTTCTACTTAATAGTGGTGTTCGCGTGTATGGGTCATCCGATCCGAATAGTTTGGGTTGGGTTATTTATGTATTTGGACAAAATCGAATTGAACTGATCAAAACCGTTCATGTACGTGTTGGATCACGAGTTTAGATTTATAGATTCGTTGACACATTGACTCGATCCGTGAACCAGTAATAAAAAATATAAATTTTATTATCTATTTATATAGAGATATATATATATATATATGTATGTATGTATATATGTATATATATATATATATTAAAATTTAAAAATTAGAAAATTATTTTGACAATAAAAAAAGGTGTGGTACTGTAAATATCTGGGCCGAATGAAGGGTCAACCCATAATCATCTCATCTTATCTTTGCTGTGAAGTTGTGGTACTATAAATGTCACGGGTTTAAGTTTTTTTTTCTTTTGCGCTTCTGTGTTCTGTTTCATCTCATCTCCTTTTCTGCGCTTCAGCTGCTTCTGTTCTATCTCATTTCATCTCCTTCTTTGCGCTTCAGTCGCTTCTGTTCTCTCTCATCTCATCCTCTTCTCTGCGGTTCTGCACTAGCTCATTCTCTGTTCTCTCTCATCTCATCTCATCAGATCGATCAAGCATCAGATTTTTCTCTGCGCTTTCTATTTCTTTCCCGAAACTCTTTAACTTCTCGTGATATTTCTGGTTTGTATTCATTGGGATTTTGATGGAAACAGAAATGAGAAGAAAAGAAATAACCTTTATTGTTGAATGTTAACTCGAATTTTTGGTTATACCAAAGCTTATTGCAAGAAATTAATTTGTAATGAATAATTGTGATTCAGACTATTATAGTAAATCTTGTTCAAGAATCTTTTATTTTAATTTATATTATAAATCTATTTTAAAACATTCGTTATCTTTAAAGGAAGCATGCATGTGTACGTTAGTTTTTTTGAGCAAACCCATAGAAAATGGAAGTGCAACCCCGTGTGTGTGTGTGTGTACGTGTATGCTTAAGGAAGTGTTATACAAGAGACAAAATTGAAGTCATGCATAAAACAAGAAGAATCAAGCTTCTTAAGCAAGCCTTCCACGTAAAAATCCAGCCATAATGAAGGGAATATTTGCTTTATAAAGTGATAAGTTTGCATTTAATGAATGAAGACAAAACATTAAGTCATTATCTTTAGAGCAAGATTACTTAGTTACATTAGAACTAAACTAAGTACTAACTAAGTTACATCCTAACTAAATTTTTTTAATATAAATACCTCCTTGGATTAAAAAACTGCATATGTATATGCTCCCTCCCAAACTCATGACCAACTTTCACTTTTCTCTCTACACTTTGCTTTCATTTTTCTCACTTTCTTGACATAAAAACCATAGCCTTCACTTCTATTCCCTCCTTTACTTCTATTTCCTTCTCTTCTTTCTTCCAAACCATTTTAAGAATTCATTCCTTCAAAATTTTTAAGTGTGCAAGCAAGTACTTGGAAGAATTAGAAGCAAATTTGTTTAAGGTAGGCTAGGCTTCAATCTTGGTTTAGGGGTTTAGTTGGACTAACTTTTACGTTTAATGGTGCAGATTTCTGGTTGAGCATACTAGGTTGATTTTTTAGATCCCTAGAGGTTATTTTATGATGTGTTTATGTTGATTATGAGTTGGATATGTTAAAGAGTGAAGTGCTGAAATATTAGTGATGGTTGGAATTGATTTTGATGATCTTTTGAATTGATTTTGATGACCTTTGGGCTGTTTATTTTCATATATATATATATTGGGACTATTTTGTATTGATGTTGAGAAGTAGAAGTTGAATGGTATGTTGAAAAATGGTTTAAATACTCGAATGGTTCAGTTTTGAGGATTAAGTTTTAGGATGGTAACTTGAAAGGAGATTAAGGTCTATGATATGTTTTAGCTCTCTTGTGTAAGTGAAAAGGAATTAGACTTTATATTGGAAGATATATTAGAACTTACTAACTAGAGGACAATCATTTCGTTCTTTAACTTGATGATATTATTTGCCATGCATAAGTTTGAATGAAATATATATAGTGGTCGAACCATATATTTGATATTATTATGATTATTGTGATAAAATTTCCATGAGGTTGTATGAATTTACTCATGGTTTGTATTACAAAGGAAAAGAATGCATTTTATGTGATGATATATTGAGATTGTTTCTGAATCCAGTACGAGATTTTAGAAACAAAATGGGTACTACATACAGGTAGAGATGTAGAGACCAGGTGCACATTGAAATTGATCATGCATTGTTTATGTAAGATGACCGCAGTGTACTACACCCGGTTAGGGATGTTGAGACCATGTGCACTCTGGAATTTCCTCATGCATATATTGTTGAATGGTTACTTGCTTATATATATATATATATATATATATATATATTGATTTTATGGAAATTATTTGTGAAGCACTAACATACTAACCTATTGAATGGTTTAGTTTGCCTACTGAGAAATTTATTTCTCACTAGATTTGTTTTATTTTTATTTTATATATAGATGGCATTCGTGATAATATTCCTTGATGCATTGGATTGGTGGTGGGATCGTGATGAAGTTAGAAATTGTTATGTTTTTACTATGTATACTGTGATTTGTGTTTATGTGTACTTTGGTGCACACTTTCTTGTTTCCGTACTCAATATGTTTGCTAGAACTTATGGTCTGTATTAACCTTACATTTTTCACTTTAATTAGGGTTATATGGTTTGTAATATTTGAACTCATGACCTATATAAAAAATGTGGCGTGTGATGTAATGAAGATGTATATTATGTAATATAAAGGTGTGCGTATTATCTTTAAAACTATACTAACATACTCTAGTTTAAAATAAACATAATAAAAATATAATTTCTAAACCTATATTAAAACATATACAAAATCTGAAAAATTTAAGTTCATGTTGTTGAAAAATTCTCCCACAACTGTTTGAGAATAAGAAATTTGTTATGACCTATACAAGTGCAATTATGATTTGATTCTTGGTGACAATGTGTAATTATATGTCCATTTTTATGCAAAATAAGAATTAGCATTTTATCACAGTTGTGTGATTTTTGGTGAATTTCTAAGTAGACTCTCTAGTTTCCAGTAAGTTTTTGTTCAACCAACTTGTGAAGCTATTAAACCTTTGTTAATAAAATGGATTAATTTCTTTAATATTTTTCACTTTATTGAAAATAAAATTAAAATATTTTACTTTTTGTTTAATAACGATTTATAGGCAAATCATATATGATTTATAAGCAAGTCATATCTAATTAGAAGAACAAAACTCCTCTAATGTTTATGTGCATTTATTTGTAATAAGTTTATATAAATAAGATTTTGTGTGTTATTCAAATAGATTCAACAACTTATGTCCTTTCTTCCTCTCGTTCAACATGGTATCTAGAGCTTGAGAGCTACTCGCCACTCGCTATGTGAATTATTGGTGACTCTCACGTATTGCCTTATTGAAATTTTCCCCCATTTTTCTAATCGTGCCTTCCTTTGGTAGGGACGATACCCCTATTTTCTCTTGAAAAAGAAGAAACGCAATAGAAAGAGTTTGAATAATGTGTATATGAATTTTGTAAGGTTTTTGCAAAGCTTTAGATAGAAGATGAGTTTGAAATACATTTCATCCAAAAGAGACAATGAGGGACAAACCAAAACTAAAACACATGAACATCAGTTTTTATCTTGATTCACTCAAATTGAGCTACGTCTAGTTCTTCTTCATCCTTAGAAGGGTTCTAGTAACCAAAATTAGGTTACAAAACAAGTATTCTTATGCTACTTTTGGCTATACCAAGTATTCATTGTGCCACATATGGCTACAACAAAATATTTCACCTTAAGATTGAAAATCGAAGTATTCTTTATTACAAAATGACTCCTAGTTTTCACAAACAAAAAGGTGTTTGAAAAGATTACAAGAATCTACTCACAAAGTGAGGATATAATAGTTTAGCACATATTAAAAATGATTTTGCAAAGTAAATGATAAACTATTTTTAGCACATATTGTTTAGTCTAGAGAAATACATCAGATTGAATGTTTTTGTCCAAGCTATTTGTTAGTGTCTTGTCTTCTAATATTCTCTTCATGTCTTTTATAGGCTTTGATAGATTTTGTATCTGTTAGATAGAGTCCTTGAGTTTATCCTAGCTTGTTTTATGCTTCATTTAATGCATAGGAAGCTTGGCATGTAATTGCTTTTGATGTGCTTACTTTTTAGGAGGAGAGAGAAGGGGCAAGTGTCATTTTTGTCCTAAAAGGCTCTTTGAAGGCTTGTATATTGTATTTCTGCTTATACCTACTTCAGTCTTCTCTTTGTACTAGGCCTTGCATTATCTTGCTTTTGATCAGAGATTGTACTTATACTCATAGAAACCTTGCTTTTCATTAAGTGCTATAAATTTAAACATTAAAGTATATTCAAAAGATAGAGAGGGGATATCATCGATATAAAAATAATTAAAAACCTTAGCATTTGAAAGCATTGAATAAAGAGCTAGCTCATTACCATGGTTTCAATTATGCCACTTAGGCTTCTAATATCTCACCATGTATTTAATACTCAAGGGTACAAGAGCCACACCCGCTATCATTGTTGATTTTTTGCAATATGCCAAAAGGGAGAGAGTGTAGCACACAAAATGAAAAAAAAATGGAAAATAACTCACCCAAATACTTGTTCAAGTGAAAGAGGATGGAGGAACTATGGTCTTGAATGGATGGAGAACCACAAAACCTTAAGTACTAGGTTTCTACGGTGAGCAATTCAAAGAAAATATGGGGAGAAATTAGGAGGAAGGGTTGCGATTTCAAAATAATAATAAAAAAAGATAGTTTGAGAGGCGCCCAATGCGAGATTGGATGTGAAAATAAAGTGTATAGTGTTTTAGGGTTTTGGTTTAAGGTTTAATTTTTGTGTCACAAACAAAAATGAAAAATTCCTCTCATTGTATTCCTCGACACCCTTTCACCACCAATGAGAGGGTAGGATTTCAAAATTTTCCCAAATGATGATCTATGAAAAGTGTTGGAATGAATACAGAAAACAACATTGTCAAATTAGTGAAAGTTATTTAATTAATTGTTTATTGTTTCCAATGATTCAATTAGTATGTTAATGACATGGAAGGACTAAGTCATCATTAAATATGAGTAAGAGTTGGTCCAAGGTGATTTTCTTCTATAAAAAAGTTTTTTTTTTAAAGTGCACATTTGACAAAATATAAAATAATATTATTTTAATCCACATTGTCATAATTAATTTAAAATGTCACAAAAGGTCATTTATGATTAAAAATGGCTAATGATAATAATTTAGTCTCTCCCTCCCATAATAATTGTTATGTTAAAAGAAAAAATCTACTAAATATGTTATTTTAACTTTTCAATGTAATATTAATTAATTTTTCAATCAATTTAACAATAACAAAAGAATTACGAGTAATCTGTCACACTTATATCCATAATAATATTGATAATAAAGTTAGTTTATTAAAAAAATTGTTATCTCTTATCTATTTACTAACTTTTCTTGGTATATGTAAAAAATCTAGAATGATAATTAATTATGGAACTCAATGTATATAAAATATTTGATCATCTACTCACCTAAAAAAGTGAAAGCTTTTATTACTTTTTAGTTTAATTAATTAATTTTTTTATTCTAGAATTTTTTAATTCTAAGTTTAATTAACTATTGAAACTTGCTTAGAAATTAACATAAAATTCATTTAATTAAATTTTGTGTTTTAAATGATATTTTCACTTAGAATTGTGATCAATGAAATTAAACATGAATTATTGATAACGAAGGCATTAGTCTACCCTTACATACCTCTAAAAAAAATTACTACCCTTACATATATAGCAAAAAACTTGACCTCCTAATCATCTTAAACTAATTTTTCTATTATCTCAAATGTATAGTTGATCTTCTTGTCTATCATTTTCGTTATGCCTTTTTTTTTATCACTATTATACTAAAATTAAAATTATTTATTGTAAATTTAAAATAAAATTTAGGCTAAATTATATTTTTGATTCTTTATCTTTTAAATTTTGACCAATTAGGTCATTATGAAAAATATCTGTCATTATCAATTAGGTGATTAAGTATCGATCTTTGTCAATTTTTGAGACATGATTTTGAACCATTTTTTTCTATGTTCTGAGTTAATGAAAAAAATATTTAAAATCTTGTCCTAAAAGATAAAAAATGATCATTGGCTCCAAAGGACCAAATTAATCCAAATTGAAGAGATAAGGAAACAAAATGAAGCTTAACAATAAGATAAGGAACCAAAAGCTTAATTTAACCTATATAACATATTTTAAGATATTTATATATAATAAAATTTATTTATAATATAATTGAAACATTAAAAATATTTATTTACTATAGATTTTTTAATTATATAAAAATATCATTTACTCTATAAAATGTATTGACTAAAATATTAGTTATATAACGTACATGTTAATTAAAATATTAATTTAAATCTTCTATATATGTTTGTATGTTTGTGAGAGCTCTACTCTATTCTCTCACATTTGAATTTGTTTAAATTCTCTTCTCTCAAACAAATGTGTCACTCTTCCTGCAAATATTTTGTTGTTTCATAAGATTTTCTTTTCCTTCTCTATCTTCTGATTTAAATCCTTTCATCTCATCTCATCCTAATTACTTCATATCTGTTTCTTGATTTAATCTAAGAGAAATGTTAGGATATCTACTTCACACACATTTTCTCTAATTAGTTAAATTTAATTAAAAATTATAAAAATCAAGAAAAAATTATTAAATATAATGTGCGATATACCATTATCATTTTCAATTTATTTTAACATGAGAAAGTATGTTTGAATGAGTGTAACAGAGAATATGTTCCTCACATTTTTTTTAGAACTAATTTACCTCTCTTTTCTCTAATTTTATAGGATTTTTTTTTAAATTTCTTGTGGATAAATTATGTATATCTTTTTAATTAGAGTAAATTACACGTGCACCCTTTGTACTTTGTTCAAATTTCATCTGATATCTCTCTCTTTTTACACATTACTTTTATCTCTTCTATTAACGTTGTTAACTAACTTCAATTGAAATATATGAGCAGACAAAATTGTCTTTACATTTTAATTGTAAAACCCAAATTATCTCCTCCCAATTAGTTTCAGAATTTAGGATTCACATTTCATTTCTTTTTACCATTCGCGAGTATTGTTCATCTTCCTCTTGTTGGCGAGTTCTTCATTAGCGTCCAGGGGTATGAGTTCCTCTTTCACTCACGGTGTTCACGTTTCATTCCTCTTCACCGTTCCTGTTCAAGTTCGCGAATTCTCTATTTTTCCTCTTCTCGTTCGCGAATTCTCCATTGTTCCTCTTCTAGTTCGCGACGGTCATGAGCGTCTCCATTTGTCTTCTTCTTGGACGTTCACAAACGCTCTGTTTCTCTTCCTGTTCCACGATTTCTGTTCATGTTAAGGTTATGCTTGTAAGTGACCACTAGCCCTTGCATAAAGGTTGCTTTTTAAGATTATTTATTTAATTTTGATTGTTTATTATTGTCTATTTTTGAATGAAATTTCAATGGGGGACCAGTTTGAGACCACTTATGATTATTAAAAGCATTTATTTATTTCTTATTATGGATTAAAATAATGTTGATGTTTAGGATCACAGAAAACACAATGGATGAAGTGTAATTATTTGTTTATTATTATTGATTAAAATAGTGTTGATGGTTGGGACCAAAGAAAACACAATAGATGAAAAAATCATTTATTTATTATTGTTGATTAAAATAATATTGATGTTTGAGATCACAAGAACACAATGGGTGAACTGGAATACACGGAATATAAGGATATTTTAGATATAAGATTTCATTAAAAGTCATGTGATCATGTGTCTAATTTCTGTTAGATTATTAAATGGTATTTAGGAAGAGAGAGTCTAGGTGTAATGTGAACTAAACAATTAAGAGATTTTTTTTGTAAGGTGCAAAACGAGAAAAATATCATATAAAACTTAAACAAAATACAAAAAATACAAGTGTAATTTACTCTTTTAATTATCATCATCTCTTTAACTTATATATTAATTTAAATAACTTAATTTAATTTTAGAACATTCATAATCTTCACCACATTCATAATGATATCTTAAAAGTTGAAACGAATTAAAACGAAAAACTATTATTAAATTTCAATTGTGTCAATTTCAATTTTAATGTATTCCGTTGATGATTATTATTATTTATATTCAGATAGAAAAATATATATTTAATAAATGAATAAATATGTTAAAATTTATC
>PYAF01001511.1:79544-95155 GCA_007407185.1 Glycine tomentella | reverse complement strand
AACTTCTCTGTTTTGGACATTTTACCTTAGTATGTAGCATAGCTTGGATGCAAATTTAACACAAATTGACATTCTTTCCAGCTGCAAATGTAAGGACGTGTCTTTAAAGACTTGAAAGGTTGGTTCGTTACGATGAAAGTTACAACCCTTTTTAAGGAAAGAAATAAATACCATTAAGATACGCTAGAACTTTTTTCATGTTATGATATATAAAATAATTCATATATAGATTCCTCTAAAAAATATTTAATATAGATTATTATATCTTATGTTAATCTTAACTGTTAACCTGTAACTTTGTTCTTGTCTTCATGACACTGGATATTTCACATTAATATTGTGATGGAAAAATATGTTAATTAATAGTTAATATTTTAAAAAAAATAATTAAGTAGTCATGTTACTATAACTAATTTTGAATCTTTTAAATGGTTGTATGTCTCAAATTTATAATTTTCATATTTTTAAAACAAAATTTGTTTTAATTAACTTTTTCTCTTTATCTGTCTGTCTCTCCCTCCCTCTCTCTCTCTCTCTCTCTCTATATATATATATATATATATATTATATTATATTTGATAGTTACCCTATCAATTTTTTATTTACAAACATTTATGCTTTTGTCCTACTACATGGCAATTGTCAAGCATCAGTTGTTCAACGTTAATATGTATGTAACTTTTTTTCGTAAACATTTTAAATATAATATTGATAAATGAAAAGTGAAGACCAAGAAGTATTAGAACAAACTGAATCTCACAAACTAGATTTCCATTTCGTTCTTGTAATTTTCTATTAGTAGTAGCATTCCATGCTTTTCAATTCAGTTAGCACATCATAACATCAACATAGTAGTTGAAATGATGGTCAAGCAACATTTTTATTCTTTTAATACCATGTAACCACGCAAATATTCACATCATTGATCAACAATATTGAAAGGTTACTTAAATTCTGTTTATTTATTACATGTCCACCATTTTGATGCGTTTTTTCCCCTAGCGTTTTTTAATGTAATTTGTTGAATGATTTTTTATAAATGAAACATAGTTATATCATTTTATTCATATTGTATGGAATAATACAAGAAGGGATGTAATAAAACTCACGAGAGGAAGCATAAAATTTTGAAACCCTTGTCAAATGATGAGCTACAAGATTAATTTATCTCTTTATAAAACTCATCCTAGAATTTGGAATTGAGGATACTTATTGTCTACACTTATTTAAATTAACATTGTAATCCGAAATGCCTTTGCAACAACTATTGAAGTTATCAGTTACCACTTTGCAATCACTTTCTATTATAACATTTGAGAGTTGTAACTGTTCCAGTCATTGAAGTGATTTGTGGAGTGCCCAAGCTTCAACTTCTCTTAGGGATGGGTTGCTGGAAATGTTTGATGATTTAGCTTTGATGAAATTGTCATGTTTATCTCTCAACACATTCCAATACAAAAATTCTTTGTACCTATGTAGGTACATTTTAGAGGGTAAAATGCAAAATGATAGTCTTGTAACAAAAAAAAATTATAGTCTTTGATGAAAAAGTCAACAGTTGATAATTAACAACTTCACAATTTTCTTATGCTTGTGTTAAACACTTCATTTAGTTAAACTTCACTATAATTTTCACTCCAAATTTAGGTCGAGTAAGTTAGTTAATGAATGAACATGAAATAATTACAGGTAAGGATTTTTTATTTAAGCTAAAATATATTTTTTGTCTATATATAAAAATATATTTTTGGGTAAGGATTGATTACTCTATCAAGATATTTATGTATAAAAAGAATTATTAACTTATTGCAAAGAATAATTATAATTTATAAACTTGTTGTTACCTATGAAGTTTGCAGTACAATCTGTATGAGTATAAAATACTTTAATATAAAGTATATTGCGTCATATCTCAAAACAATTTCTTATTATATTGGATACAGGATTGACCTAAAAATAAAACAATTAAAACTTACATTTTAAGTTCACTAACAAAAAAAGTATTTATCATTAGTATTTATAAAGATATATTGATAAAAAAAAAAGTCATATATGTTAGTAAAAATACCCAACATATTTAAATTAAAAATTTTCTTTTAAAATTTAGTTTAAATCTCACTTATCATTTGACCCAGTGTAAGTACAACAAGAATGAGATTTATGTTTAAACTATAGTCTTATCATGTGGGTTTTCCCTTCTTGCCCTTTTTTAATTAAAAAAACCCATGGTTCCATTTTTCTATTCTAAGGTGTGATGTCTATATATAGGACAGGTACTTATCTTGGATTGTCTATTTCTGTCTATCTACCATGAAATTGTGTTCATTTGTGGTGACACGTCAATCATTTTTCAAATTTTCTTCAACATTAGTAGTTGATTCTTCATAGGATAGGTAGGTAAAGAGATTGAATTAAGCCAGTGCTGAGTGGGTCTTTCCCATCCTCTCCTCTGTGAAATTTGTGCACCAATTAGTGCAAGCAATATAAAAACCCATGATTGGTAAATATTTGAGAAAAAGTTCCACTAAATAAGTTTGTTTATAAAGTGAGAAAAAATTGTAATTATCCTTAAATTTTAATATGTTAATATTAGATTTAAATATTTTTTTATTCCTCATAAATACTCGATTATACATTTATTTTTAATAAATATTTTTTTACATTGAGTTTTTAATAAAACAACCATTTTAATTTTTTTCTTTGATATTTGTTTTAATTTTTGATAAACTAACGAACTTTATATTTAATCCATGATAAATTAGTGAATTTTTTTCGTTATGACTAATAATAAATGAAAAATATGATTAAAGATTAAACACAAATTTTTTTGAATGTTAAGGATAAAAAAATTATTGTTTTATTAGAAACTTAATATAAAATAAAAAATTATTAAAAATAAATATAAAAATTAAATATTTATTAAGAATACAATATATATTTAAACCTTAATATTATGATATATTTTACTTTAGAGACAATTTTAATATAGAGGAAATATTATGATATATTTTACTTTAGAGACAATTTTAACATAAAGGAGATCTAACGACGAATATTATTATTTAATCAGCAAAAGAAAAACGACAAATATTTAAGGCCTATTTTTTTTATCAAATATATAAAAAACTTGACAAAATCCACTGAAAATTTGTCAAAAATCCAAGGGTATTGAATAAGTCAATTAATCATTTATGATTCAATAATGCAATTTGTTCTGACAAAAATTCTGGAAACTTTAGAATTTTATCATATTAGTTTTAATTTAAAACGTAAACAAAATAGCCAAAGTCCCAAAGCTTTTACTACCAAGTACCAACCCACTTCTAATTATGCAGCATTTGTTCTTTGGGTAAAATTTATTACTCTTTCCTTTTATCCTAAGAAAAAATGTGCAGCATACATACACATAAATATACTCAAATCCTTAGAAAATAATAAAAATTTACTTATTATTTTATTAATAATTATTGAATTTAATAATATTGATAAATTTGATAATTAGTAATAAATTAATAAGTAAAATATAATAACCAGTAATAATTTTAATATTAGTAATAAATTTATAAAATTTAAGTAAAATGATTAAATATGTTTACCAAATTTGTGTCTAATTAGAAAGTTGCTAATTAGACACAAATTATAGTCATCTGTATGTTGAAACAATACCAATAATTTTATTGTCCCTAAATATCGACAATGTTTTCTCTTGGCGGTTGGAAATGGTTACTAACGCCTCTATTTAAATTTATGAGTAATATCTTTTTTTTAGGGAAATATTTTTTTTCTTGTAGCCTCTTATTAGTAATTTTTATTATAAAAGATGCGATATATATACACATACAATAATTTATCCAATAATTTATACAACATTTTTTTTTGGGTTTATCTCTACGTTATTATGAAATATAAGAAATGACATAAAAGAGAAAGATAATCACAAAATATGTTATTATACAAACAGTAATGTGAATTATTGTATAATAATAAACAATTGTTAAGAGGGTAAATAAAAAAGAAATGGCTGCATAACTAAACAATGTGAGAAATAAAATTTCATTAGATTCAGCAAAGAAAACAACATTCCTTAACCAATGAGGGTTAGTCACCCTTTCAAAAATTCAGTTTAATTTCTTCCAAGGAACATAAAAATTAATGTTTTCTGAACTTTTACTCCAACAACCACATCCTAACCCCACACACAAGAGAAAGAAAAAGAGGCAGTCATTTTCCATGTAGAAGTGCCGTTGTGTCACAGTCTCCAAACTCCAAATTAACTCTACATGCCAAACATAAGAACTTCGTGTGGAGGCAAAGCCAAGCATACGCCAAAATTAATTTGCATTATATCTTATTCTTAATAAAATATTTGAATTTTATGTTAATTTCTTAATAATTTTTTTCTTTGTTTTTGCTTTCTAATAAACTAAAATTTTATTTGTAATTCTTAACATTTTTTTAGTTTATATTTGTTAGAAAAAAAAACTATAAATAACAAATGAATTTTTTTTATAAACAAACAAATTCAAAATTCATTAATTTATAATCCAAAAAATTTATCAGGTAACATATTTTAGTTTCTTTTTCTTCTACTTTGTTTCTTAACTTTACCTCCTTCAAAACCAAGTCAATAGCACAAAACTTGAAACAAAAACCAACACGGTACTTCTTAGTCTTATGTCTCTTTCTCTTTAACAACCCTCTCCTCTCATATCTCTCCAACACAATATTAAAAGCCTTCAAACACCCCTCATTGACATGCTTCCCTGTCCCAAATGCTAAGCAAGGTTAGGTGAAGATAGCAACCTTAAGCACCATCAAAACCTTCCTTTTACAGAATAACCTGACGTGGGATCTTGCAGGGTTTTTTTCTTTTCAACATTGTCATTGATCAGGGTGGTGAAAAGAACTTAAAGTACTAGTTGAAGAGGAGGGACTCCAAGCAGTGTTGTTGTTTCTACTTTTTGTTTTTGGCGTTGCCTTGCCTTGCCTTGTCTTTTGGAACAAAATGTTGCTGCAGATATCGCCGAGTTTGAGGCATGTCACCGTGCTTCCGGGAAAAGGGTTGAAGGAGTTTATCAAAGTGAAGGTTGCATCAAGGAAGCTTTCTTATCGGATGCTCTTTTATTCACTCTTGTTCTTCACATTCCTTCTTAAGTTTGTGTTTGTTTTGACAGCAGTGGATAACATTGATGGAGCAAACAAGTGCTCTTCCATAGGTACATTATCAGCATCTCTCTCTCTCTCTCTCTCTCTCTCTCAACACACACACACATACAAAAAGTCACAAACATAAAAACACATACATGCATGCATATCAGAAACACATAATAAAGAGGTACCGCAGGGTGAATGAGGCTTATATTTTCAATATATCAAAGCACGCATGTATTTTACTATGCTTTGAACTTTTCATGATTTGCAATAGCTATTTGTCTGCATTCAATGTTTTGTGATTAATGATTAATGGCGCTTCTATTAAAATTGTGTCTATTGTTTTTCAATTTCGGCTGCTCGATCAAGTATAGTATTCATTTATAAGAAGCATTAGACTTAAATATCTATGAAGAGTTTCTTTTGTTGGAAATGGAATTTTTGTAATATGTATTTTGCACAGTATAAGTGTAGTAAGAATACTGTTAGGTAAACTTGATATCATCGACTTGTGTTTTCTTTCTAAAAGTAGATAGGTTTGCACTTCGCAAATATCAAATTCTAATTTCTAGACTCACAAATATAGGGTAATGATACATTCTGTAACCTTTCTTTCAATTGAAACAGGTTCATGACTCTTTAACATATAGATATTAGAATTCCAGTAAGTTTGATTATTTGTGTATATATATGACCTTTTGATTTACCAAAAATAATGCTTGCAGGTTGTCTGGGAAAAAAATTGAGGCCAAAGATTTTGGGAAGAAGTCTTGAATCAAATGTAATCTCCGTAACTCTTCTAATTAAATTTGTCAGCATGTGAATCCATATGTAACTATTTGACCAGAATTATCTAATGGTGGCTGAAAGCGACACTGATTTCTAATAGGTCCCAGAAGTGATATACGGAATATTAGATCAACCCCTTGGCAAAGAAGAATTAGAAGGAAGGTCTGATATTCCTCAGACATTAGAAGAGTTCATGACCCAATTGAAGGAAGGTGGATATGATGCCAAGACATTTGCAATTAAAATAAGAGAAATGGTACCATTTTGCATTTTCCTACTCTTTCAAACTAATGCAGAAGTAACAGTTTTCCAAGTTCAAGTCTCAACTTAAATTCTGAACATTTTCTTAGGTAACGCTTATGGAACAAAGAACCAGAGAAGCGATAGTTCAAGAATATTTATATCGCCATGTCGCCTCAAGTGGCATACCGAAACAGCTTCATTGCCTTGCCTTAAGGCTGGCCAACGAGCACACCAACAACGCAGCCGCGCGCCTTCAGCTACCCTCTGCAGAACTTGTCCCTGCCCTGGTTGACAACAACTACTTTCACTTTGTTCTGGCCTCAGACAACGTGCTTGCAGCCTCTGTGGTTGCAACATCGCTTGTTCGCAACAGTTTGCGACCTCAGAGGGTTGTTCTGCACATAATTACAGATAGAAAGACATATTATCCCATGCAGGCTTGGTTCTCCTTGCAACCTTTGTCACCTGCCATAATTGAGGTCAAGGCATTGCACCAATTTGATTGGTTAACAAAGGGAAAAGTGCCTGTGCTAGAAGCAATGGAAAAGGATCAAAATGTTAGATCACAGTTTAGAGGGGGATCATCAGCTATTGTAGCAAATACTACTGAGAAGCCAAAAGTAATTGCTGCAAAGCTGCAAGCACTTAGTCCTAAGTATAATTCAGTAATGAATCACATTCGGATACATCTTCCAGAGGTAAAAATGATAAAAAAAATATTATGAATCAAAAGTTATTTTTGTGTAACTGATTAACCTTTTTCTCCTGTGATGCTTACTTCCATAATACATTTTTCAGTTGTTCTCAAGTCTTAACAAGGTGGTCTTCCTTGATGATGACATTGTGGTACAAACTGATCTTTCACCTCTGTGGGACATTGACTTGAATGGAAAAGTCAATGGAGCAGTAGAAACATGCAGTGGAGAAGATAAGTTTGTGATGTCAAAGATGTTGAAAAGCTATTTGAACTTCTCGCACCCTTTAATATCCCAAAATTTTGATCCCAATGAATGTGCTTGGGCTTATGGCATGAACATTTTTGACCTTGATGCTTGGAGGAAGACCAATATAAGCTCTACATACCATTACTGGGTTGAGCAGGTATATATTAGTACTTTCCATCCTACTATAATACTGTTAAGGAAAAGAAGTAAATTACTTTTGATTTGTTCAAAACTAAAATTTGAATTTCCATATTGGAAAAAAAAGATAGTATAATAATACATTACTGGTGTTATGTTTTATGCAGAATATAAAATCAGACCTCAGTTTGTGGCAGCTAGGAACATTACCCCCTGGATTAATAGCATTCCATGGTCATGTCCACACTATTGATCCTTTCTGGCACATGTTGGGATTGGGATATCAGGAAAATACAAGTTTTGCTGATGCTGAGACTGCTGGTGTCATCCATTTCAACGGCAGGGCAAAGCCATGGCTAGATATAGCTTTTCCCCATCTAAGGCCATTGTGGACTAAGTACATTGACTTTTCAGATTACTTCATAAAGAGCTGTCACATTAGGGCATTGTAATTTTGACATGAGAAGATGTGGCATTTTTTATGAGTGGAATGAATGGTATTTGCATATAGAGGAAGATGAAAATTGAGAGGACTTCTTCAAAAGCATATATACCCTCCACCACTACAAGAAAGTGACAAGACAACAATGATATGGCTACTTTGTAAGATGCACCCTTTGTTTTGATTTTCCTTTGTTAACACTTCAGTTGAAATTCTTTTTTCTCTTCAATCCATATTGTAAGTATGAGTATTTGTAGATCATATTCATATATATAAGAAAATGCAGTTCTTTTGGAAAACCAACATGCAAGCTTATGAATTAAGATGTAAGATGAAGAAATAAAAGATTATCAGGGAGAGACTAAAGGACCAAGCAAAAATTAAAATCTTTTTGAACCAATGACCTTGAAGTCACACGATTAGCAACCTCATCATGACACCAAGGTTCACCCATTAATATGTAATTATTTTGGGTTAATACAATGGTGTAAAGCTCCACTGTGTTCACACGTAGATAAACAATCTATTTAATGAAAAAATCCGTGTTCGATTTCTACCGTGTGCAAAATTCATTTAGACTAATGACAACCACATAATGAGTAGGGGAAACTCCATAATCTATGATCTATCACAAAAAAAAAAAAAGACTTAACATAAGATATGTAAAAAACTGATCAACAAAAAAGTTACATAAAGAGTATGTTTGAATACAAGACTAGAAGTGCTTTTGAGAGTTTTTCTACTAAAAAAACACTATATTTTCAGTAGAGAAACTCTCAAAAGTATTTTTGACTTGTATCCAAACAGGCACAAAGATATGTAACTAAATTGATGCTTAATATAAAGAAGTCAAGACTTACCTTCCAAATCAACCCAAATTCTGATCCAAAATTAGTGGCATAACGTGAAATACATTCATTGAGACACATTCACAAACATGTTTTCCCCAGTGTTGGTGTCGATAAAAAATAAAAAATTCTGGCCACATTGAATACCAAATCACTGATGAACTTCACCAATGCTTAGGAGGTCCTTGAACCTAGATACAAACACCTTTTTTCTTATTGGCAAATATTAATTGTTAGTTTGTTAATTTTTGTTAGCAAGAGAGATCGAATCTGCAACCTTTTTCTCCTTCTCTTTCTTAATCATCCAACCAACCTTATATATCCAACCACCTTCATTTGTTCTCCTTCTTCAACAAGAACATTCCATTTCTTCATTGACAACCCCATCTCTCACACTTAAAACTCACTTTTTTTTCTTTTTTCTACACCTCCTTCAACGATAGAAAATCGGGATTTTCTTCCTACACTAGAGACATTTCTAATACACCCAACACATTTGTTAAAAAGGCAATATTACCCTTGTACGTTTTGCTTTACTTTAGCTTGTGATTCATTATTTTCACATACACCAGCTGTTGAATCTTCTTCCTTCTCGTCTTCTTCTTCCGTGTTATGAGTTTGTTGGTTCTGGCTTCTTGGTTCTAGCTTGGATTGTTGTGGGTTGTTGGGTTGAGGTCGTTGTTAGCAGTGGAAGTTTCGTTGGCCGGGATCGTCGTCGTCGGAGGTAAGTTGTACTGTTTCTAGGGACACGCATACGGATTGACAATCCGTACGGATTATACGGATTGGCAATCCGGATGGGTTATAAGGATTGGTAATCTGTATAACCCATACGGATTGGCAATCCGTATGGCTTATACGGATTGGCAATCCGTATGGGTTATACGGATTGGCAATCCGTATAACCCATACGGATTGCCAATCCGTATGGGTATTTTTTTTCTGTTTGTTTTGATTTTTGTTTTTTTTAAATATTTGTGTTGTTTTTGTTAAAGGTATTAATAATTAATGTATTTTTCCTTTTTGAATTAAAATAACTGTTAAGTTTTGAATTATGACGGAAATTTGTTTTGAATTAATCACAAAGTTGTGAAATGAATATAAAGATACTTTTTGTTAATGATTATTTGTTTTGAATTTGTTTGTATATTAAGATGGACAACGATGATTGAATGCATGATAATATTATGGCGGAAGAAAATAATATGGGTGAAGACAACAGAGGTGAACCGTTTGCATTTGAGAATAACAACTCTGTGATTGATTGTTCTGATGCATTTAAGACTTCAAAGGTATTTATGTGATAAAGTAGCATATTGAATGTTAGTAAATAAATACTTTCATGAGATTGAGCATGTATTCTGAAATGTTGTAGGTATTTAATTCTCGTGACGAAGTATTGCAATGGGCTCGTAGTGTTGCATATGAGATTGGTTTTGTAGCTGTGATAATGAGTCTGACACAGCAACTGGTAAGAGGTGAAGGACCTCATTTATTTTGATAGGTTGTGAAAGGAGTGGAAACTATAGAGCATTCAACAAAGATTTAGTACGCATGACCACTAGCAGTAGAAAATGCGGTTGTCCTTTTAAGTTGCGAGGGAAACCCGTCGTAGGTGGTGAAGGGTGGATGGTCAAGTTAATCTGCGGGTTACACAACCATTGTTTGGCTAAGTCATTCACTGGACATACATATGTTGGTCGTTTAACTGAGGAAGAGAAGGTAATTGTTGTTGATATGACAAACTCAAGGGTTAAACCAAAGAATATTATGCTCACTTTAAAAGATCGCAATCCTAATAGTTATACAACAATGAAACAAGTGTACAATGCAAGATATGCATACCGTACTTCTATAAGAGGCAACAATACTGAAATGCAACATTTAATGAAGCTTCTTCATCGTGATATGTATGTCCACTGGCATAGAGTGAAGGACGAAAATGTTGTCCAAGACATGTTCTGGGCACATCTGGATGCAGTCAAGTTGATAAATTCATGTCATTTGGTTTTCCTAATTGATAGTACATACAAAACAAATAGGTATAGACTCCCTTTGGTTGACATAGTCGGAGTGACACCTACCGGGATGACTTTTTCAGCTGCCTTTGCATATTTGGAGGGCGAACGTACGAACAATCTTGTATGGGCTCTAGAACGATTTAGAGGGCTTTTTTTGAAGACTGAATTTTTCCCTAAAGTCATTGTGACTGACAGAGATACAGCCCTCATGAATGCGATCAAAGATGTTTTTCCTGGCACAATGAACTTGTTGTGTCGGTTCCACATTGACAAGAATGTCAAGGCAAAATGTAAAATGCTCGTGGGACAAAACAATTCATGGGAGTATGTCATGGAAGCATGGGGAAGTCTTGTAGATTGTGGTTTTGAAAATGAATGGGATGAGTGTTTGATGATGTTTGAATATGTTTGTGCACCATGCCCAATATTTGTTCAATATGTGAAAGACACGTGGTTGATCCCTCACAAAGAACGATTTGTCACAGCATGGACTAATAAAGTCATGCATTTTGGCCACACCACTACGAACAGGTAAATGCTTTACAACAGAAAGTTTACAATTACATTAAATTGCATGGTCATCATTTAGTTAACCGGTGTTATTTTAACCGTTTACTATAGGGTTGAGTTTGCCCATTGGACCTTAAAGCGACTACTGCAGGACAGTCTTGGAGATTTGTGTAATGTATGGGATGCGATGAACAACATGATCACGTTACAACACAATGAGATTAAGGCTTCTTTTGAGACAAGCACGCATGTTGTTGGACATATGTTTAAAACCACGTTATACAAAAGACTCATAGGCATGGTTTCCAGGTATGCGTTAAATGAAATTGCCGCAAAGTTTGACCGAGTTAAGCATGTAGGTGTAGATAGTTCTCATTGTGGATGTGTGTCAAGAAGTACGCATGGTTTGCCTTGTGCATGTGAGTTAGCAAAGTATAATCTTGGCAGCATACCACTGGGCACGGTACACATGTTTTGGCGGAGATTGCATATGTCGGACTCAAGTGTTGATGAGATGGAGGTGACCATCACAGAAGAGATGGAAGCGATATCCAAGCGATTTGAAAGTCTTGACTTGTGTGGCAAAGTTACTCTTAAGACTAAATTGAAAGAAATAGCGTATCCTGATCAAACATCACTGTGTCCTCCTCCTAAAAAGGTCAAGACAAAAGGGGCTCAAAAGAAAAACCTTACGAAGCACCAAAGATCAACCAAGCGAGATCCATCGTACTTTGAGTACGTCGACGCATTACATTCTCAGCATGATAGTTGCTCCTCTGTACCACAGGCTACTTCAACATCTTCAGGTCCTTTACCGATGGGTGATATTCCAATGCTGGATTAGTTCCTTTCGTGCATGAGAAATTACATTATTGGTGTATGTGATGTTAAAGCCGATGGTAATTGTGGATATCGGGTTATTGTGGCTCTACTGGGTTTTGGTGAAGATGGGTGGCCTGTGGTTCGTAACCATTTGCTTAAGGAACTTAACCAATGGTCTGAAGACTATATTCTATTGTTTGGTGGGTTACAAAGATTTGAGGACTTAAAGAGGTTACTACTTGTCAACGGATTCTCAATGGTAAATGTGACTTGTGTTGGTGTGATAATATTACCATATTGTTGTGGTGTGTAACACTTATACTTTGTCAAAATGCAGGTAACACAGGATAAATGGATGGATGTTACAGACATGGGTTATGTAATTGCTTCACGTTATAACTTGGTTCTTGTTTGTCTTTCTAAGCAACAAAGTATGACTTTTTTCCCGCTTAGAAGCCAACCACCTAGAGATCCTGCGGTACATCGCGTCAATTGTATTGGTCATGTATATGGAAACCATTTTGTTCAGGTATAACTAATGTCATTTTATGTGTTTCCAATCATTTTACTTGTGTACATACTTATAACAGATGTTATTAACAATAAAAGGGTTTGTGTTCAGGTTGCATTGCGAGATGGCTGTCCTATGCCACCAATTGCTTTATTATGGTCAAGACATTGTCAGCCTCAAGCAAAAGAGTGGCCATCTAGTTACATTAGTTGACTGCAGAAGTATACAAGCTTGACAACATTGCCACCAGCTTATGTTGATCTGGGTTGTGACAGGGGGTCTGAACACTGGCATACATTGTGACTTTCTGTTGTATTATCATGTCTGTTCACCTAAATGGCAGGAAGTTATAATTGTGTAACTGCTGGATTATTTTATTTTACTAAAGAAAACACTGATGCAGATGGATAATGTTTAAATCATGTAGTAAAATGAAATGAAATGTTTCAACAATATAATAATGTTAATACATATGTTTATATAGTGCTGTACAAATAATGTAACAAATCAATCTCCACGCGGTCCAGTCCTACGACGTCTCGAGCACACATACACTCTCCGATCATCACAGACATTGCGTGCTACTCTAATACAGTCTTCAATAGTGTCGTACACATCGGTGCCAGAGGTCACCATCCGAAGATCTATAAGCCTCTGCAATCTCTCTGCAATGGTTTGGCATGCGCCCTGCAAAAAAATTAGACAAACTGTGTAAGCGGTCATTATAATCATAACAGATTAAACATTTTTTAATACTAGAATGAAGTTTTATTTGTGTTACCACTGCATGCCGAGGCATGTCATCCTGATCAGCTGCAATGTCACCCGTGGGGTCTGTCATAGTAGATGGTGGATCATCTGCGGGAACTGGCACGAGAGGAGGCGCTCTGACTTCCCCAGGCTGAGGCGGACACATGAAAGGGTGCGATATCTGGTAGAACCAGTCCATATATGCAGCATCACACTGCCCGAGGTAACTGGAAGGGGGTCCTGTGATAGTCAGATGCTGGGCGTAATGAAGCCAACTGTCATCCACCTCTTCATCTGACAGGGTGGGCAAGCTCAGGAGAGTGGGGATGGTCTGAATGAAGCCAAACTGTCTAAGTACCCTCTCTGGATGGTACCTGACACAGTAAGGACCCCATCGAATATGGCCTGAATATAGACAGATGACCTCAAAGGGACGGACCGAACGATGAGCAGTGTATGGAGTCCAACAGACATCGTCGGTCGTCAACCTATCTAGTCGCCTCCGATAGGAACTGACAGGTAACGCCTTCCCCGGCTTCCAGCGACATGCCCGTGGCTGGCTCTCTACATACTCCTCATCCGCAATCAAGCTGCCAACACTAGGAAAGTGCTTGTATACCCAACACTTAAGTAACCAAAACAACCAAACACAAATAAGCAGTTGAAATTCAACCAAAACATTAAACAAATAACAAATATTAACTTATATAATAAACATTTACCTGAAGCAGACTAATATAACCTGCAAGATGTTTACCATGATGCTGACAGGCGTAGTTCAAGTTATCGTACATGTGTTGGAGTGCAGCTGCACCCCAACTGAACCCGCCAGAATGGTGGAGATCACGAAATGCCTCCAAGAATACCACACCAATATATGTGGCACTCTTGTTAGCAAAAATCGTGCAACCAACCAAGTGGAGTAAATAAGCTCTGGCTGCCACCGTCCACTGCATCTGCTGACACCTCTCATCATATAACTCCTGCAACCATGACAGACGACATAAGCTCCATGGCACTGTTTCGTCTCTGCTGCAGCCTGGTCATGGGTAACCTCAAGCAACTCTACTAGTAACGTAATCGCCTCATCAACGTCCAAGTTATCGTACTTCTGCAGCGCACCCATCACCGGTAGATGAAATAGAGACACGACGTCGTCCAGCGTGATCGTCATCTCTCTGATCGACAAATGGAAACTGCTAGTCTCCTTATGCCACCTCTCCACAAATGCCGAGATTAAACCCCGGTCACCTGTATCTATCGAACAGGTGATCAATGGGCTTAATCCTGTACCTGCCACCAACCCTTCAATCTCAGGCGCAAACTGACCAAACTTCTGAACCTTTCTCCCATGGGATGCCAACTTCAACTCGGGCCGTTCCTGTATTAGTGGTTAGTTACATACACATACCCTAATGCGAAAACAATTCTCAAATTGAACTATGTTTAAATACAATCATACCTCTCCCCTCCAAATCCTAGGTGCAATATGTTCATCGTAATAATGCAACACTGAAGTGTCCTGGGGCCCACCGGGAAATCCTGCAACATCAGAGGCATCGATGCTTCCCTCGACCTCAACCTCAACCTCAGCCTCAACAAGTGCACCATGGTCAACATCCTCAGCGGCTACCTCAGCAGGCACGTCCTCAACAACACCAGTAATCTGGCGTTGTCTCCGTGCTGATGTTGTCGGTCTTCGCTGTGCAGCGGGTTCTTCTTCACTGGCATCTCTTGCCAAAGCTCGCCGTAATCCTATAGTCTTAGCCATAATATGACATTGAAACCAAGTTGTTACATTACAATCATACCCATTTGGATAAAAATAATCCTTTCAGATAACGAAACCTAACAAGTAGATTAAAAACCAACTGTCAGGTCCATACGATTAGACAACATGCTTTTCACATGTGGATCAAACCATAGTATGCATGTCGAGGATCAAAACCATAATATGCAGGTCGAGGATCAAAACCAATGTAGCAGGTCCATACCATTAGACAACATGCTTTTCACATAACAATTTATTAAAACAGTTCAATTTGCTCATCACATTTCAAATAACCTAACAAATGTGGATCAAACCATAGTATGCATGTCGAGGATCAAAAACAATCTAGCAAGTACATACCATTAGACAACATGCTTTTCACATAACAATTCATTTAAAGAGTTCATTTTGCTCATGATATTACAAATTAGCTAGCCATATGGATCAAACCATACACATGTCGAGGATCAAAAATATAACAACCCTAACAATTAAAGTGCTGAGTTTTAGCGTTAATGTATAAGGTAAAGATTAAGTTAAGCGATAAGAAGTTCAATTATGCCAAGCAAGTCAAGTAAAACTCTTAGTATAAAATGATAAAAGCTGAAAATTCTTCCCCCCACTCCATCAGAAGGTGTACCCAGCCTTACTAGTTTAATGCAACAGACACC
>PYAF01001511.1:68165-79444 GCA_007407185.1 Glycine tomentella | reverse complement strand
TCAGTACGATAGGACTTTTGTAGTACTGTTTATCCGTTGATGGATAGTATTTATGTTGAGACTAAGTTTGTATTTGTGGCACCGCCTTAAGGGTGGATATCTGTATGTACGACTTAAGAGTTATTTATGTATGAAGTATTCAGTTTTCTGTATTAAGTTATGCCTGGGGTTATTAGTCCGATTTTAAATTAGCAGCGCAGTATCGTATTATGTGAACATGTTGGGAAAAGAATTTGAGAAAATGTTTTGGAAAAATTTAATCACGATTTCTATATTATGTTTCCGAAACGGATTTTAATAAGTCTTCCGCTGGTAACTCTAGTACCAAGACGAGTAACAACCGGAGTACTACGGGGTGTTACAAAAAACAATCTAACAAGTCCATACCATTACACAACATGCTTTTCACATAGCAATTCATTAAACCAGTTAAGTTCATTCATTCAAAAAATCAAAAATTAAGCAAAAACCCATACGGATCGTCCATCCGTAAGCCATACGGATTGCCAATCCGTATGAGCCATACGGATTGACAATCCATAAGGCTGATACGGATTGGCAATCCGTAAGGCTCCTACGGATTGACGATCCGTAAGCTTTACAGATTTCAAATTCCTTAATACGGATCCGTAATCCGTATACTTCACAGCTTACGGATTCAAAATCCGTACTCATCCAAAACCCAAACGACTCCGAGCCGACTTACCTCGTCGCGCCGGAAACCAAAACAGCTTTGCCGACCACCACCAGCTCCGTCCACAGCCACAGAGAAGAATTGCACACCGTTGAATGCGCCGGAGAACCAAAATCGCAGGTTTCAGAAAGCACGACAGAATTCGAACCAAGCAGAAGGAGAAGAGGAGCAAAGACTGGTGTATTAGAAAAATCAAAATGCTTGTGTTTTATTATTTTACCAAAGGATATTTGTGGTATTTCACAAATAAGTGCTGGGTGTAGTAGAACTTTGCTGGGTGTAGGAAGTTAAAGCCTAGAAAACCTCACATGAGCCCACAAAGCCAATGAGATCATCAAAGCTACTTTTTTCCTCCAATGCATCATGTCCTGTTTTCGTCAGAGCACCCCCACTGAGAAGTCTTTGACACCAAACTATTGCGGCAACTGCAGAATTTAAGGCCCATTTAGTTTTCAGAAAACATTTTCTATTTTTCTTTTCTGTTTTTATTTTTTAAAAAAGCAATTTTCATTTTCAAATTTTTAGATTTAGAATTTAAGGCCCATGTTTGTTTTGACTAATTATTTTTTCTGTTTTCAAAAAATGAAAATGTGATAGATTTAGTGCTTCTTTTGATTTACGTTGCATTCTCCATAATCATGTTTACTAGCTAACATGATATTAAATACATGTTTAGAAATGAGTTAAAAATAACTTTAAGTATCTTTTTAAATTGGATAAAAAAATTATACTTAGTTTTGTTACTTACTTTTAGAATAAAAACAACTAAATATAAATAATATAACTCCACAATCAATTTCAACCAAAATCACTTTTGTAAAATCAACTTCATTCAAAATCAAATTTGTCAACACTCACCCCCAACATACACTAATCATTTTCAATAAAATTAGTTTATAAAATACATTTTACATAAATTTTACGAACAAAATTTAAATGACAAGAATATACTTACGTCTTTAGTAATTTTATATCCTCAATCATGGATTTCTATGCTGAAGATCAATTATCATACAAAATTATTAGAACCTAATTTTATGTACATAATTACCATTTATACTATTTCACTAAAAATTGTCAATAACAAATTTTCGATTCTAGGCTTTATACATAACGTTATAAACTTCTGCTATACCATGCTAATGATATTGTAGAGGTAAATAAATAGTCACAGTGCCACGCGCAAGATGGATTGGTTATGAGCCTGATTCCAAATATATCATTAAACAAGATTGATCCTACTTCATTACTCAAATATGCATAATGAAACGTCTATGTATGCTTCATCCTTTCCAAAACCTCCTCCAGAGCTGTCAACGGCCAAGGATTTATTTGGAGAAATTTCCTCACATAGGAGAAGAAAATAAAAATTTAAAATAAATTAAATTTTTTTATAAGTTAATTTTTTTTAAAAAAATTAAACAAGAAAGTTTCTACAAAAATGAAGTGTATAAATTAATTTTATCTTACTGAAAAACTTCAATTTATTTTGACTTTTTAATTTTTTTTCCTATGAGTATTTACAAAGAAGTTAATACAAAGAGAACCCTATAAAACAGATCACATAAAAAATGTGATGAACCAAGATTATCTTCAGTTTAAATATAAAAGCATATTAACTTGATAGGTAAATGTTAATGTGGCATCAGCATGGGCTGCATATTGAAAGGGAAAGAAAAACGATGTTTATATCCAATTCCAACCTATATTCACGGTGGTGCCGTCCACATGCTCGTGCTTAGGACACTTCCCCTTGTTTCAAACAATAAAGACAAAACAATCATCCCGCTTTCATTTTTATTTCATTTTGTAAATATTTTTTAAAACACTTTTAGTTACTAGTTGCTATTTTTAATTCTTGCTGAAAATAGAAATGAATAATGAGCAAACAATACAGCCTCTGAAAAATTCTGGGTCCATTTTGGCAGCTGAAGGAATATCCGTTTTCCAACTAAGGTGGACGACATCAGCATGACACTTGTTTAAGGTGGGATTAGGGCACAGGATATTATTTTTTATGTCCCAAAGAAAAATATTATCAACACATTCATTAAAACCCTCATAAATACAATCTTTTGTCATTCTCACTTTTGATTTAATGAATATATTTTTTTTTTATAATTTTTTGATAAATTTTACCTAACGATCAATAAAATGTGTATTAGAAAATATGTTTCATGTATCTAAATACATTGAAGATCAGTGTGAGTTTGGAATTTAGATAGTGAGTATGGCAAAGCAATCTCAATAATGAATCCCGACTAATTTAGTTTTTTGGTTTTTCCTATTAAAAAATGCTACGAATATATTTTCAAACACATTTTTCCTAATCACATTCTTATTTGTTAAAATTTATTGAAAATAATAACTTTGTGAGACTTACGTTATATTTAATATTTTTTTAATTTTGTAGTAATTTTTAATAATTTTGAATCGATTAGAGTGTGTATCTAAAAGAATATATCATAGAGTGTTTTAAAAGTGAGGTAATTAATGAACAAAGGTTATATTGTGAGCATTTTTAGTGGAGGATCTTGAGGAAGAATCTTCAGTTGAAGATCTCTCTTTTCTCATATCCACAATTAAAGAGGGAATGCAAATCTCCATGTGGGCATTCGATTCTTTTTCAAAAACCTTGAAGATATGCACATAGTTCAAAAAAATGATTTTTTATGTGACAAAAAAATAAAATAAATAAAATTAAAAATAATTATTTAAAATTAATTATATATTTTATTAATATTCATATATTTTTTCTTGTTTTATTAATTAAAATTAATTATTTATTTAATTTAATTTAATTTTAAATATTTAAAAATAAAATTTATGTGAGATTTATTAAAATTATCTAAGGTCTCAATTTGAAATATATCAATATAAAAAAATGTCACTTCATGTCGTGATGAGATTCTAGAATCTATCTTACCTGAAAATTTCATTTTCAAAAAAGACAAAAGACAGATATAGTTGTAGTTTAAGAAAAGGGGACTCGGATTGGATGTATGTTGACGTAACTTTCAGAGAGAAACGGTTGGACTAGAGAAGATGCTTTTGACACGGTGGAGTTAATGAGTGGCAATTGAAATGTGTAAAACGAATATTATAGTTAGCATGCGGAGTTTTGATGGCTTGGAAGTTTGGGTAGATTAACATATTTTGAAGGATGGAACGACGTAATTTGTGCTTTTAAACAGAATAACGGTTGTTTTTAACTCTCGGTTATTAAGGATTAAGGGAATGAAGGGGTCTCTTTTTCCAATAAATAGAGTAGTTTGTTTTCAACTTTCAGCTATACTAAAACATCATCACTCTAGTTCAGAGCCTCACAGATTTACAAGAGTCATCATCCCCCCGTTATAGACAAATGCTGTAGGATTAATAAACCTGTTACCGAGATACCATATGTACTTTGACCCCCATACATCTCACTAATGGTTTAGAAACTTTCAATAATCGGAACTTCATCTATTTGGCGTACGGCTGCACGAAATTTGAAACTAAAACTATAGCACCATAGCTCTTGCTTCCTTCATTGTTAAAGCATATCTTGCAAAGCCTAAACCAAAATAATGATACTGCCAACCTAACCTTGGATTATCTTAGAACCCAGTAGCAACAATAAAAACAGAAGTGAAGACAACCAGACAAGCTTATTTAACATTTACATGCAAATACCAGCATTAATCATAATAGTATCATATGCCAAATACAGTCAGAAGTCACCACTGGGTCCAGTTAGAATACTTAGAAGAGAACTAACAAAGCCAAGAAGGTATTGGTAAAATGGATACAACCTTGGGCCAAAATGCTGGCCCAGAGAATTGTACAGTGCCATCTTAGGCAACTGGTGGACGGAGAACATGATCCTGTGAGGTATCCACTGCAGCAGGTGGCATGAATTGCCACATTGCAACTCCAGGATAACTAATAAAAGGTACCAACTTGTTACCATGGGCTTGGCCTTGTGCTGCAAATGCAGCGGGGATTGCAGCAGGGGGAGGCATGAAACTAGGCTGGGCATTCAAAGATTTCAGCTGCTGCTCCAGCTTCTCCTTCCCTGCCTTGAGGCTCTGTTTCTCATCGCGAAGTTCGTTCTTCTCAGCCTACACAACAAATAAGGAATTTTATTTTTTAATTAAGATAGTATTGAGTTTTTCAGTCGCCATTAGAAAATGTACTACTTTTAAGGCAGAAAACTTAAGGAGCTGTTTCGTTTGAAAAAAATGTTTTCTATTTTTATTTTCACTTCTGTTTACAAAAATACCACTTTGCTTTAATTATATTTCCTATTTTCAATAGTTTGTATAGGAAACAATGAAAATAAGTTGTTAGTCCTATTTCCTATACAATTTTTTATAACATAAAACAAAATGAAAACAAGTTAGCATTTTAATAATTAAAGGTGAAAACAGAACATTCTCTTAAACCAAATGGCCTTAGTGATCCCGAATACAGAACTCCCAATAAGTCGTTCGAATATAAATGAGTATAACTTGAAACCTTACCTTTAACTCTTTAATCTTTTCTTGAAGACCCTGATTAGTGTCTTTCAACTTCTGGGCTTCACCCCGTAACTGGGTCACCATTCGGACAGCATCAATCAGGATAGCAGCCTTGTCCGTTTTGGCAGGCCTTCCAGGCTCCAAAATGGCACCCAATTCAACAAACCTAATCACGTCCATCATATTAGGTACATGCCTCAACTACACATTTACACAAAAACTAACAAGGATAATAGAAAGCTGGGAGATAGTTGGAATTTGGAAGTAAAAAGTGTACTTGTCGTTAAGCTTATCTCTTCTCAACTTCTCCCGACATGCCTTGGAGCTCGAAGCAGCACATGACTCAGACCTAACCCTGCAACATGAAACCAACAACAAAATGAGGCTTAACTTCTTCCAAGGATAACCCATCTGGATTGGGTAGACTCATTTTTTGGAGTTTAATCATTGATATAATGTTGATATACAAAAGAGGAGTCAATGCTATTAGACAGGGAAATCTTACACCTGAACAAGATAACATATGCAATGCAATAGGATTTGTGATGTTTATTTTCTTCTTGATTAACATCAATTGCCCTAACTAACCTCATCCTTTGACTTAAACTACATTATAGACATCTGTCAGTTTGTTGGAGATCACTTGTGGGCATTATGGCTAGTGGTGCCTAGCAAATTTATTTAAAAATTAACAATGCCCTCAGATTTCACTTCAGTTTTCAATCATTATTATTAATTTATTATCATATAAAAAAGAAATAAAACAGAACAGAACAGAAAATCATCTGAAGACTGTAATAGCAAGTAGCCAGGCACAAGTAAAACAGAGATTAGGAAATACTCTGTCCCTATTTATAAGACATAGTTTTGAAAAAATATTCCTCTTTATAAGACTTAATTTCAATTTTCTTGTGCATTAATTATATTTTTACTAAAATACCCTGAATTATCTCTTTCTCTCTCCCATGGAGATGGGAGAAGATGAATAAGTTCCCAATAAAGTTAAGGATGAATTTGGAAAAATACTATAATTATAGACAAAAATAATGCTAATTAACTATAATAACTAACTTTCTTAATATGTGTAAATTAGTCAACTATGTCTTATAATTAGGGATGGAGGGAGAAGTGAAAAAAGAGCTTCAGAAGAGCAGGTTCAGAATAAGATTGCCAAGTCGCTAACCATGTTGATTTTTTTTTCCCTTTTAATTAACAAAATTAATTTATTCAATAAAAATGAAAGGGGAATAGAACATTATGTACCTTTTCTTTGAGCCAGACTCTTTGAGACCGTCAGAATCCCCCAACGAGCCATCAATTTCAACACTAGGAGCAGATAATATTGTAATAAAGAAAATCTAGTCAATAATTTTTTTTCTAGGGACACGGGTGGAGTGGTAGATATAGGCATGAATAAAATGTCAGCAGCTATAATTGACCAAACAAAAATGTATACGGCCACAAATCCCAAACATATATGCTTTAGAAAGGAAAAAGTAATTATCTAACAGTAAAAGGGAATAGAAATATATTCATTACATAAGAATGTATTACTAAGATTACTAAGAATGGTAACAAAAGTAACATTCCATATTCCATAGGCCTCTAAGGAAAAAACCTTCCTCAATTGGTATGTTATCAGCCTTTCAGCCACTCAAGTTCTCAGGCTAAATCCACTTCTCTTTTAAAAAAAAAAAAAATAGCTGTCAAGCAAAAGAAATATGCAAGATTCTTGTATAACTATTACCCATTCTCATAATAAAACCTAGAACCAAAGGAAACTTGCAGTAATGGGAGTTAGAACAATAATCTAGTCTTATCCCCCCACTACGTAGGGTTGCTTTTATGCGCTCTAGCAGTAGACAAATTTTAGTAAAACAATTTACGGAAGATTTTTCTTAATGGTTTCTCATAACACTTTCTTAGGTCTTCCTCTACCCCAAAATTAGAATATCCTCTTCTCTATTAACCCACTTCTCTCACAGACTTTACAATCTTCTTCTCAAATGACTAATCACTATAAACTAAACCATCTTACACGAGTTTTGCCTTTTCCTCCTCAATAGGTGCTACTCCTTCCATCTCATTTTCTTCATAATATTGCATTTATTCACTCAGCCACCTCATCACTCTAATCTCTTCCACATTAATTTCTTGCCATTATCTGCACTTTCGCTACTCCCAACATTTGCTTCAATAGAGCATTAACAAACTTGTAAGCCATAACTGCACAGAAGAATCTTCCCTAGAGTTAAACAACCACTCCACGATTACAAATTAAACCTGAAGCATGTCTCCATCTCATGCACCTAGCTTGATTCCTGCCTAAGACGATCCTGTGACTTCATAAAACAACTAAACACCCTTCTTGGAGGTACAGATGATCCCCAATTTCATATGCCAACAACATAATTACGAAAATATCAATTAAAAAACAAGAATTACAAGGCAATCAACAATTCAAGAAAGTAGAAACACACACTACACTGACAAAAAAATACAGAAACATACATTAATTATATGTTCTAAAGAGAAAATTAAGCAATGTGAAATCTGCAGAAGCAAATAAAACTCGCACGTGCAGTTAAAACTCGCACATTTACACACCCAAAACAGACCAAATTACGCCACGTAACGTTCAAAAAAACAAAAACTACAAGTCTACAACCACCCGTGACTAAGCAATCCCAAAAAAGAAAAACATTTCTTCCAAGAGCACAAAATTCAGCACCGCGCAGAACTTCAGAAACAGAAAACCCTAAAATCAAACATTCGCAAAACCAACACAATCAAGCACCGATGCAGAAACCCTAATCATCAACAATAAGCAAAAAGAGGCAAAATAAAAGAGAGCGAGAACGAAAGCGAGAAAAGGGAAGACGCAATTGGCGAACCGATCTGCGAGTACCCGACATTGGAGGAAGCGTTCAAGGCGTTAGGGGGCCATGTGAAGGCGGAGGAATTGACGCCGAAGGTGGCGTCCGGAACAGGAATATCATCGATCAAGCCGTAATCGAATAGCCAATTGGTGTTTTCCCGGGAAACCATTGTGGGGAGGATTTTCCCGGAAAATTGAGGATTCTTTTCTTTTCTTTTCTTTTCTTTTTCCCCGCACGGGGAAGACGCGGTGTTTTTGTTTTGCTGGGGAACAAACGGGGACTGGTGTCGGGTGTGGGGTGTGCTTGCACGTTTTCAATGTTCCGAGAGGAAGAAAGGGAAAAATAGGAGCTTATTAAATTTAATATTATTTAATTTCAAATATTTATGTATCATCGTTGATATTTTTTATTTTGATAAAAAAAAAAAAATAGGTGAGTCAGGATAGAAAGTGAGCTGAATCTCGAGACTTACTTGAATTAGGAGATATTTTAAAGTTTAAAAAATACTTAAAAAATAATTATATATTATTCATTAAAAAGATTCTTACAGGAAGAATCCCACATCTTTTTTAATGATATAAGTACATTATTTATCAATTGCATCAATTCATAGTTAATATTATCTTTTACTGTTATTAATAATTTATTTATTTATTGGTATTATTACAATTTTTCTCGGAAAAGGGGAATATGCGTGTGCGAGAATGAGGAGATGGGGAAAATTGGTGGCAACTGGCAAGTGGTGATTGAATCCTTCGTCGTCAGCTTTTACGACAAAAAAGTGTTTCGGGTTTGGGCTTGGCCTTGGGTTGTGCTTCAGTATAGGCCTACGTTTGGCTAAAAGAATTCAAATAATACAATTTTAATAAGAAAATTATCAATTTGAAATTATTTGTAAATTAATTATCGATTTGGGATACTGGGTCACACTCAAAATCGGACATGACTAGTCATGCCAGGGGGAAGGGGGGTGGGTGAGGGGGCCATGCCCAATTTTGGGCACGTTCCACCACAGGGTAACACGTGTCATGTACATATGGAGCGATGCGTATATAAACTTCAGACAGTCATAATTTTTGACTGGAATGTCCGATTGAGGCGTATTTTGTGTCAAAACGCTCGAAATTGAGAGAAGCGCTGGACAAATTTCAAAGGGGATTTGGTCAAAAAAGATTTCCAAGAAATGCTTCTAAGTGCCTTAAAATTATGATTTAATCTTCAAACATCTAAAAATTTTCTTGTTTTCTACTTTTTTAATTATTTAGTCAGTTAATTGCATGCTATTTTTTATTTTTTTAATTACCTCTCTTAATTTCGAGCGTTTTGACATATCGTACACCTCGATCGAACTGTTACGGATAAGATAATAGTTTATTGAATAATTATGTTCTTCTCCATTAAGTAACCACCCTAGAGATAAGGGGTGCAGTTAATATCTTCTAGTTATCATGATCTCCGTAAATAAAGGAAGGAGGTTGCACTCAACCGTTTTGACTAAGATCGTGGGGCCTCAAGGACCGTTATCAGCGTTCAGGTATTAGCCTATAAATACTGCTTCATCCATGGTGAAAGGTACACAATTCTGGCTCTCTCTTTTCCTTCACACCAGCACACACCGCACCCCCAATTCATCGTGTTCGCTGCGCTGTGATCTTCTTCCTTGAGTTGCTTCACCTCCATAAGCTTCTCAAGAGAGAGAGAGTTCAATCCTACATTAAATACCCAACACCACTTGTTGGACATTTCTGTTCTCTCTGAGCAGAACAGTGGCGCCGTCTGTGGGAACGATAAATTTCGAATCCCACCGTCTCTCAATGGCTAACATCAGGAGGAACCGGAATATTAGACGTGAAGACCCACCCAGGAATCCTACTCCGGAGAATGTGGTGGTAGAAGATGCACTATCCCACACCGCTTCATCTCGTGCGAGACCTGCAGTTCCTGAACCGGCCAACATACCGGCGGGACAGGAAAACTCCGAGGCTTCATAGCGCTTCATTCAGACTGCTCTCCAGACACTCATGGCTCGAATGGAGAACCTGGAGAAGCGTTATGAACTTCAGCGCCAGGAGGATATCCAGCGGCTAATTGCCCAGCTAGAAGATCGCGACGACAGAAGATAAGAAGACCGTCGGCAAAATGCCGACGGAAGACGAGAAGAGGAGCGTCGGCAAAATACCGACCATATGGAAGGTCATGTAGGGGCCGACCATGCGACAGATAGAAGACCGAGGACATCACCGTCGGTTCATACAGCCAGAACCGACCTCAGGGAGCCGATTAATCATTCCGAGCGGGGGAGGACGTCTCGTTCACGACACGAGGCTCACCGCTCGTCGTCGGCCATATCACCTGAATATGCCGTTGAAAATAGACCGACGGGTGAAATCATCCGTCACCCTGGTCAAAGCAACGGCATGTACCGGAGGAAGTATAGTCGGGGTCACCAGAACAACAGTCCATTTGTCGACTGTATAGTGAAAGCCCCATTCTTAGAGGATTTTGATGGATCTTTCCTGAAAAAGTACGACGGAAGTCAAGATCCGCAAGAGCACATCGACGAGTTTGACATGCAAATGTGCATCCGAGGTATTGAGGAGCCAATCATATCCCGAGTCTTCGCTAGACATGGTTCCACTCGCTGCCGCCGAGGACCATTCGTCACTTTGAGGACTTCGGCCAAAAGCTCTTGCTGAACTTCGCCACAAGCAAGAAGCAGCCAAAATCCGGGTTCGCGCTAGGAAAGATCCGACAGCAGAATGGGGAGACGCTGCAAAGCTATTTAGATCGTTTCAAGGAGGCTGCATTGCAGGTCCACGGGCTGGAGGAAAATGTCCACGTTTACCTCTTGTCGGCCGGGTTTCACGGATCTTCCCGACTTGCTAAGTCGATCTACAAATATCCGGTCAAGTCCCTGAACGAGTTTGGACTCCGGTCCAAAAAATATCTAGAATTGGAGCAGATGGAGATCGCTAACTCAGCCCCCAAGGAGAATAAAAAGCCGCTTTCACCAAAGAGCCGACGTCCTCCTGAAAACTTTCAAGTTGGACAATCCAGCCGACATCCAACTAACACCCCGACAGGCCGACCTCCACGAGGATTCCCTGAGGCTCGACCAAGGCCGGGGAAATATGAAGCGAAGTTTGACCGATACGCTCCGCTGAATGCCACCCGCGGACAGATTTGGAAAGAAGTTGCTTTCAC
>PYAF01001511.1:56861-68065 GCA_007407185.1 Glycine tomentella | reverse complement strand
CTATTGTTATGATGTCATGCCTTTTGGCTTGAAAAATGCAGGGGCGACTTACCAGAGAATGATGAATAAAGTCTTCTCGGATCAAATCGGGCGCAACATTGAAGTATACATCGACGATATGATCACGAAGACATCGGCAACCGGGGATCACATCCAGGACCTGGAAGAAACCTTCCAGAAACTACGGCAGCACAACATATGCCTGAACCCATTGAAATGTGCATTTGGGGTGAAAGCTGGGAAATTCCTGGGTTTCATGTTAACCCACCGGGGAATAGAAGCTAATCCGGATAAGTGCAAGGCCGTCCTGGATATGCAGTCTCCGACCAGCAAAAAGGAGATTCAACAATTGACGGGGAGGATGGCAGCCTTAACCCGATTCCTACCAAGGTCCGCGGAGAAGGCTCTTCCATTTTTCAAGCTATTGAAAAAGGAAGCCAAGATAGGATGGAACTCAGCATGCGAAGAGGCATTCCAACAGATAAAAGCATGTTTGGCCTCACCCCCGGTTTTATCAAAACCAGAACCGGGGGAGACGCTTATCTTGTACCTCTCGGTTGGAGAAGAAGCCATTAGTGCCGTCCTGGTCAGAGAGGTGGACAAAACTCAGTGCCCGGTATATTTCGTAAGCCGAGCTCTCAAAAACTCGGAATTGAGATATCAAAAACTGGAGAAGGTGGCTTTTGCCTTACTCACCACAGCAAAAAGGCTCCGCCCATACTTCCAGAGCCATACCGTCATCGTCCGGACAAATCAACCCATCCGACAAGTGTTACACAAGCCGGATTTGGCTGGAAGGATGATGAACTGGGCCATCCAGCTATCTGAATTCGACGTCCAGTACGAGGGCCGCCATGCCATAAAGTCACAAGCCTTGGCCGACTTCATTTTAGAATTGACACCGACGTCAATCACTCAACAGACCGGCAAGGTTTGGAAAGTATACGTCGACGGTTCATCTAACGCGAAGGGAAGTGGAGCTGGAGTCATAGTTGAAAATCCCAACGGAGTATCCCTGGAACAATCTCTACAGCTCAATTTTCCGACCTCCAATAATCAGGCGGAGTACAAAGCTTTGATTGCAGGATTGAAGCAGGTGAAGGAACAAGGAGCGACGAGGGTCAACGTTTTTACCGACTCTCAGCTAGTTTCCGCACAGATCGAGGGCAGATATCAAACCAGAGGCCCTTTGCTAGCCAAATACCTAGCAAAGGTGAAAGAAATCATGGCAGAATTCGACGAAGTAGTGGTCGCCCATATTCCGAGGGAAGAAAACGCCCGGGCCGACATTCTATCAAAGTTGGCCAGTACGAAAGGGGTAGGAAACCACAGGACGGTTGTCCAGCAAGAGCTCGCTCAACCAGCATGCGTCATGATTATACTTCTGGCCGACGACTGGAGGAGACCAATCGTCGATTATTTAGAGCATGGAATCATCCCAGATGAGGAGATAGAGGCAAAGAAGCTGCTCCGAGAGTCGGCTATGTATGTAATCCTCAACGACGAACTATACCGCCGAGGTCTACACAGTCCATTACTGTTGTGTCTAGACTCCAATCAAGCCGAATATGTGCTCTCGGAAGTCCACGAAGGAATCAACGGACAGCATATGGGGGCTAAGGCTCTGGCACTAAAAGTTCTCCGCGCCAGTTATTTCTGGCCGACGATGAAAGCTGACGCGGCAGAACATGTTAAGAAATGTGACACTTGCCAAAGACATGCAAAGGTGGTGTGGAGTCCCCCGTCCGAGCTCAGTTTAATCACCGCACCATGGCCATTTTACAAATGGGGCATGGACTTGCTGGGGCCATTTAAAGCTACAGAAGGTCAAATGCGTTGGCTGATAGTGGCCGTCGATTATTTCACCAAGTGGATCGAAGCCGAGCCTTTGTCCGCCATCACCTCAGCCCGCGTTCAAAAATTCCTAGAGCGGACCATAATAGCAAGGTTCGGAATCTCGGCGGAAATTGTTACTGACAACGGGACGCAATTTACCGACGGCACGTTCAAAGCAATGATGACCAGCCTGCATATCAAGCACCATTTTGCCTCAGTAGAACATCCCCAGTCTAACGGACAAGCAGAAGCGGCCAACAAAGTCGTCCTCGAAGGGTTAAAGAAAAGAATGCAGGAGGCCGGCCCGAACTGGGTCGAGCAACTTTACTATGTACTTTGGGCTTACAGAACGACGACTCAAACAGCCACTGGTGAGACCCCATTCAGGATGACCTATAGCTGCGAAGCCATGATTCCCGTAGAGATCGGCCAATCATCATGGAGGAGGCAGCATATATCCGGGGAGAACGATAACGCTGCTATCCTAACAGCTGAGTTGGACTTGGTAGAAGAAATCCGCATTGCTGCCCATCGCCGAGATCTCCATCTGAAAAACAAGCTGGCCCAAAGGTTCAACAGAAAAGTGAAGCCGAGGTCCTTTGAGAAAGAAGATCTCGTGCTACGCCGAGCGGATATTGGGAACAAGAATGCCCGAGATGGAAAGCTGGCAGCAAATTGGGAGGGACCATACCGAGTGCTCCAGAATCTCGGACAAGGAGCCTACCTGCTGGAAACTTTGGACGGCAAGCAAGTCAAACGGACTTGGAACGCGGACAAGTTGAAAAAATATTATAGTTGAAGGTCCATGTGTTTTCCTTTAGTTGGCTTCTAGTCGGTCATAGGGATCATGGAACTCCACCATGTGTTTCCCTTTAGTCGGCTCTAAGTCCGTCATCGGAATCATGGACACCATGTGTTTCCCTTTAGTTGGCCATCAGGCCCGTCATTGGGATCATGGGACTAAGACTTAGTGAACTGGGGACATACAACCCGCGCTAGTCTATTCTGAAATGTAATTTTTCATGTTTTTGTCAATTGATTATGTGAACCGGGAACATACACCCGCGCAAATCTGTAATTGATACCATGAATTATTAATAAAATCCTTAATGCAAGGAACATTTTCGTGCACGAATTATGAATGCTTAGTCATTGTTTTATATTAACTCGGTCCTGATCAGGCCGGCGTAATTATTCGATCCCGGGTGAATCATCGGACTTTTCCGAAAGAATTACACCTAACGGATAATAATTATGAATATATTAACAGTTGCTAAGACGGGAACATGATCCCTACATTACATTTAATACCGACTAATTGATTCGGGTTAAATAATATATGGCTATATGGCCGATGGTAAAAACCGAATGATGAATTGGCCGTTGGAGCCAACATACAAGAAATAAATGACACGTTATGAAAGCCGACAGATAATGCTTGAAGGAGCAAAATACTTGTTCAATAAAATGTACATAACAGAAGTATAGAAAAAGAAAATACAAGGACAAACCGGCATCCCGGCCCTTCAATCTCCCCCGCCGTCTGGACCGGGGACCTCCTCCGGAGAATCTGCTGCGCTCGGCTCCTCCTCTTCACTATCAGAAAGGGTCAAAAGTTGACCATCCCCGACATAAGATTTGAAGTGCATTCCCTCAGTGTTCAGTTGCACACCGGGATTGAGGAGTCGGATCTGCGCCAAAGCATTGTTAAAGGACGCTTCAGCAGACTTAGCGAGTTGGGATTGGACAAATCGAAGCTCATGAAAGGCTTCGTCCGCCTCCTTAATCTTCCTCGCATTAAAGTCCAGTAGCTCCTTCAAATTAGCATTGGCGTTAGCAGCCCGACGCCGATACTCCGCAGCAGATTCCTTGAGTTTGGCTGCCTCAGCTTGGGCCGACTCAGCTTCCGCCCGAGAGGTCTCCAGCTCTGCCCGCAAGGATGCTTGTTCAACCCGAGCGGTCTCGAGCTCGGCAGTCAGCCTAGTCACCGACTCCTGGGCCTCTTGGGACTTAGCTCGGGAGGCTTCCACTTCCTTGGCGGCCTCTTGAATTTTTGCTCGGGAGGCCTCCACCTCCTTGGCGGCTTCTTGGGCGTCTGCTCGAGATGCCTCCGCCTCCTTAGTCGAGGTCACAGCATTTTCTTGAGCAAGATCCAGCTCTTGTTGGAGCCGTCGGACCTCGTCCTCAGACGCTTGGAGGTCGGCGGCCATCTTGCAAGCCTTTTTATTTAAAGACATAAAACTCCCAAGCAAGGAGGCTGTCTTATAGCAGGCCAACTCCATGGCACCCAACTCGTCCCTATCGGCCTCGTCGAAGGGAACCAGGTCGGAATACCTTTTTGGTGCCCGGAGAACATGAAAAAGCTCCCGAGTCACACCTTGGTCCCAGAGAGTCCGGGAAGCCAGTCGATGATGATCCTCGGGGGGTTCGGGCACCGGTGCAGCATCAGCAACAGCAGGGGTATCCACGACGACGTCGGCCATCGGCTCGTCAGGAACGTCGGTGGGTACCTCAGCCGCAGGAGAAGGCGGAAGCGGAGCCGAAGGAGGTGATGAGCGAGGAGATGGAGGAGCATGAGTAATAGGCTTGGCCGAAACGGCCGGAACAGGCGACGACCCAGATCCGTCGGCCGCATGAGTGGTCGGCTCGGCAGGGACAGGGGATGACCTAGACCGGTCGACCTCCCTTTGACCTTGGTCCTCGACCCGCCTTCGCTTCCTTCGACGAAGCCTTAGAGCCTCAAGATGAGCTGGCCGAGGGACAGGGTTGGTGTTCATCTCCGTAGCTGCATGACAAGAAAGTCAAAATCAAAACCAGGTTGTAAATACCGACAATAACAGATATTAAAAGCAGTTCAAACTAACCACACTGTATATAATATGCTATGGGAGCCAAGTTGTTTGAGGCTTTGTATGCTAATATGCTAGCCACAGCAGACGTATCCGAATCCGACAATCGAGTCTCGTCGGTTCGATAAGCAGCGGAAGGGACATCATGATGAGCGGAAGTCCAATATAAAGGAAACTTCCATGGCCTCGAGGAAGACTCAGGCCGAGCAAAAAATGAGGGCTGGCCGGGTTCGGCGACAACTTTAAAAAACTTGTCTTTAAAACCTTTGAAAGACTCAGCAAAAGGGAAAACAGCCGACGATCACAGTGACGGTCTTTGCGACCCCGGAAAGAGGTCCACCCTTTCCGATCGGCGGGTTCTTTGCCTGATCGGTTTGTTTGGACAGAGAAAAAATAAAAGAATAAAGAAAAGGTACAGAGAACCTCCAATTTTTGACAAAGAATCTCGAAGGCTTGCATTGAAGCCCAGCCATTCGGATGAATCTGGGAAGGAGCGACGCGCAGATAATCTAAGACCTGCATTTGGAAGTCGGTAAAGGGAAGTCGGATTCCCAACCGAGTGATTACATCTTTATAAAACAAAAAGAAGTCAGGATCATTGCCCTCTCGGGTAGAGCACACAGGCTCGCCCGGGCGTGGAAGACAGATATGGAAACCCTCTTGATCCCCAAGGGGGAGGGATGCAAGATCCTCGGAACTCATTGTTGAGGTGTATTGTAGCACCTCATGAGCAACCCAGGGGAACCTACCTGTCAGAGCAGGGGGGAGAGTTTGGAGAGAAGACCCAGTTGCAGATTCGTCAACGGTTCTGGCGACGGTCGGATCCATGGTTACCTATAACAATAAGAGAAATAATTAGCCAAGTACCTGGAAGAAGAATTGTCAGTGGATTGGGTTGAGAAGAGGCCGAAGTCGGCATTGCGGATTCTTCAATAGCAGCCGGCACCCCGGTATTAAGATCCGGTTGAAGCGAGGGGGCAGGAATTTCACTGGGGACAGGTTTGGGGACCCATATTGGGTTGTGACGACAACGGTCTAATAGGTTCTCGACCTCTCTGTTGAGATCCCTACTGGCTAGGTACATAAATTCTTCAATACATTTCGAACAGTGTTCGTATTGAACTTCGAAACCTGGCTCGACTAGGGGGTAACTCTCAGAATCATCCAAAGGGGCATTACTGGAAGGGATGGGGTCCTTAGGGGCTGCCCTAGATCCAGTAACTTTAGATTGGGAAGCAAGAATTGCTGCCCTTTGACGCGATGAAGACCCCACATTAGAAGGCCCTAACCCAGAAGGATGGGGGTGCCTAGGACCTAATCTGGAAGGGACAGGAGGTTTTGGAGTGGAGGTTCTGGAATTGCTTGGACCTGAAGGGGCACGAAGCAGTGATTTCCTCTTCTCTTCCTCAGGAAGGGGCAAACCGTAAAACCAGAAGGCAGCACGGGGAGAACAAGCATCGCGAATTTCTTTTTCTTGCGCAGGGGTATATTTCATGGTGGAAAACAAAAGAGGCACAAGAAACTAGAGAACGAGAAGGGGCAAAAAGGTGCAGAAGGGGTCGATATTTAGGGTTCATACAGGAAAAGAGAAGTGAAAACAATTATAATGACAACAAAACAAAGAAGATAGTGAGCAGTTAGATACCTGAAGATGGCAAGAATGGCGAAGAACAGAACTCCAGAAAAAGCGCTGGGAGAAGCAAGGAAGCAAGAAAGCAGAGATGCTACGGACGCAGAAAAGGCACAAAGATGAAAATGCAGAAGGTGTGAAGGGCAACGCAGAATGAAAGTGTCTTAATGGAACGAAACGGAAAGGGCGCATTAAACAAGAAGTGTAACCGCCAGAATTCAAAAATTATTGAGTAATAACTGCTGGTTATGAAAAGACGCAAAGGGACGAAAGCGTCATTAACCCAGAAAAGCAATGATTAAAGCGTGCAAGAAAAACTGATCAGACGGGACATGTGGCAGTCGAAGGGAAAGAGACGTTCCATTCCCCTATGATCATAGGCGTTCATTTGTCCATACTTATAGCTGTCTAAGCGGCTGTGAAAAGACAAGAGCAGGCCGACATTGGAATTGACAGGGAGCAAGTAGCAGACTTGGTCAGATGATGTGCCATATTCACAAGGGGCAGGTACAAAGTACACCTCGGTGTAAAAGGAGATCATCTCGGCTCGGATATAAATCATCTCGGTTTGGATGAATGTCACCTCGGCTCGGATAGTAAGCATATCGGCTCGGACGATGATCATGTCGGTTCGGACCTCGAACCTGAGCCCTGCTTAGGTATCACCTAAAAAGCATAGTCGGCTTCATTATTGATACATCCCGGCCATCCAGAATGCTAGAAGACCGGGCTGAGGGGCATCTGTTACGGATAAGATAATAGTTTATTGAATAATTATGTTCTTCTCCATTAAGTAACCACCCTAGAGATAAGGGGTGCAGTTAATATCTTCTAGTTATCATGATCTCCGTAAATAAAGGAAGGACGTTGCACTCAACCGTTTTGACTAAGATCGTGGGGCCTCAAGGACCGTTATCAGCGTTCAGGTATTAGCCTATAAATACTGCTTCATCCATGGTGAAAGGTACACAATTCTGGCTCTCTCTTTTCCTTCACACCAGCACACACCGCACCCCCAATTCATCGTGTTCGCTGCGCTGTGATCTTCTTCCTTGAGTTGCTTCACCTCCATAAGCTTCTCAAGAGAGAGAGAGTTCAATCCTACATTAAATACCCAACACCACTTGTTGGACATTTCTGTTCTCTCTGAGCAGAACACGAACATTTCTATCAAAAGTTAGATTATTTGAAAGATATATTGAACGTTATTTTTTAATGTTATTTTCTATCAAAAAATGTTCATAAAAATAAAATAGCATGCTCCTATTATTTACACATTTCATATGTGCACATTTCTTGATTCTGTTTTTAGTTTTCTAATCATTTTTGTTTAATTCAAAGTGATTTTATTATGTGCTTCATTATTCATTAAATATTTAATTCAAAGTAATTCTGATTTATTATTTTTTTTACTGCTTGATTTATGCTTTTAAAATATTATACATGCTACATGTACAAAATTAAAGTTTAATCACAATAAGACTCCTAGAACATGCTAACTAGCAACGGTTTGATGCTGCCTCTTGAATCTTGATGGCCTTTCCATCAATAGTCCAGAGTCTAGAACTCCAATGTCTTTAGTTGGAGGATACGTCAGAGAAAAAATGACTTAAATATATTAATTAATCGTGTGTTTCTTATGCATAAATAACAGTATAAGTTTTGACGAATTTTACTTACATATATATAAATTGTAAAGAGTAATTAGCACCTCTCAAACAAGAATTACACACACGAAATGTGTAAATAATAGGAACATGCTATTTTATTTTTATGAACATTTTTTGATAGAAAATAACATTAAAAAATAACATTCAATATATCTTTCAAATGATCTAACTTTTGATAGAAATGTCCGATCGAGGTGTACGATATGTCAAAACGCTCGAAATTAAGAGAGGTAATTAAAAAAATAAAAAATAGCATACAATTAACTGACTAAATAATTAAAAAGTAGAAAACAAGAAAATTTTTAGATGTTCGAAGATTAAATCATAATTCTGAGGCACTTAAAAGCATTTTTTGAAAAAATATTTTGACCAAATCCCCTTTAAGAATTTTCCTAGGGCTTCTCCTTTCAATTTCGAACGTTTTGACACAAACTACGCCTCAATCGAACATTCCAGTCAAAAGTTATGACCGTCCGAAATTTATATACGCATCGCTCCATCAGTGCATGACACGTGTCACCCTGTGGTGGAACGCACCCAAAATTGAGTGTGACCCCCCCTTGGTCACGCCTGAATCTGGGCGTGACCCACTTTTCCAAATTGGTAATTAGTTTGCAAACAACCCCAAATTGGTAATTTTTTATTAAAATTGTATTATTTGGGTTCTTTTGCCCCTATGCTTGAGACTTTTCCAATCTCTCTTTAATTACTTTTCTTTTCTTTTCTTTTTTTCTTTTTTTTCTCATAATTTTATAATATAAATTAAAATACAAGATTTGAAAAAATGAGACTTACACTTTCTGTTCTCTCAGTTAGAGATTTTTAACAACAATAATTGATACAAATGATAATAACTTACATCTCTTAACTAAATGATCTAGAGTTCAAAATAAAAAATTAAACATTTTTAATATTATTTTTCATTTTTTAAGAACATTTCACACATTATTAACATAAATTAGTTAAAAATCATTTTAATCAACTATCTCTCTTTTAGTTTATTATCTTTTATAATTATTTTTAAATTGAACTGAAATGGTTTTTTGTTAATAACTAAAAATAACTTTATATTGCATTTTAATTTTTATTAAAAAATAAAATATAATTATATATTTGAATATATTTATTTTTTATAATATAATTTATAGATTCAATACTATTTATTTATTATGTATTTTAATTATATAAAATAAATTTAGCTTACATATTATTGAGTGTATAGATACATTAGCATTAGGTGGTGCAGTTTAATTAGTGTTTTCAAGTTTAAGTCTTTAATGTATATCTATGTTAAATACTCTAAAAGATAACTTTGTTGGCTGTAGACTATAGTAGTGGTGTTATCTTACTCAAGCAAGATTATAATTGGTGAAGAATAATATGATCTCTTAATAAATAGAGTAAATACTGCTTACTATTCTTGAGGTTGTGTGAAATTATACAAACTTTTCTTGCTTTTTCTACTCTTGCATTAGCCCCTTAATTGTTTGAAGAATATGCACGGACACTCTCTTACACATTATACTAGCCTCTTTAATTGTTTAGAAAATATTATAATGTAATCTCCTATAAAGGAAGGTTAATGTAAATGTTAAAAAAGTAAAAAAAATTGTGTAATTTCACAAAACCTTAAACTGTGATTAGTATAATATACTAAAAAAATATTCATCTTATATAATACACAAATAAAATCCTTAAACCCTAAAATCTAAGCACAAGTAAAAACTAATTCTAGAAAAAAAAAATCACTTAATTAAAAGTTAATTTATCAATATAGTATGACATGGTTGATTTATGGGATTTGATCCTTAGTGTATACAAAAAAAAAATGTGTTGCAAAAATAAATCCCTTAAATAAATATTAGTATTTCAAAAAATTAGTTTTGACTATCGACCGACCATGGAATAAGAAAAATTAATATGGTTAACCAAAATCTTAAGATTAATTAATCGTATAATAATACTTGTGATCGTTTAAAGAAGTCATTCTTAATAGCATTTTGTGATGCCAGTACAGTAGTAAGGATAGTGTTAAAGTAGTGATTTTATGAACGAAAAAGTGTTTTTGCCTTTTGATTCTATTTCTTTTTAATTTGGTATTGTAAATTTATTTATTCTTCGGATGAATAGTCGATCACTATACTCTTTTTTCTTCCTTAATGAAACACGAGGACACAATACTAGGGAGGATTATGCGAAAAAGATAAGAACAAACAAATCAGATAACGAAGATATTGTTCAAATTTAAAAATTATTATTACATTAAAATTATCTACAAATTTCTAATTATTTTATAAAATATGGCAAATTATATAATTTTTTAAACTAAATTATACAAAATTAAATTTTATTTATGCAGCAACCTTTCTTATAATTATAAACAAATTATATAAGGTTTTTAAAATAGTCAAATACTTTTCTTTGAAAAATATTTAAATAATAACTTTTTAATTTTTCATATTTTAATTAATAATTTAATTTAAATTTATGTATCAAAATTATTATTATTATTATCTATATTTAAAAGATAATATGTTGATTAATATATATATATATATATATATATTATGTAATGGATTGAATATTATAGATATAGAGAAGGAAAGAGAGAAAAAGAGAAATACTTCTTATTGACATCAGGATAAAAATATATTAAAATAATAAAATAAGATAAATGGTATGATAATATTATCATATCTTATTGACATAACAAATAATGGATTATAACATGATAAAATTACTATCCTATTATATCCTCTTCTTTTATGGGTCCACCAAAGGGTCCAAGTTCACTATTTAAGGAAAAGAGGCATTGAGAGGTTGGTAATACTAAATCCTAAATTTTTGGTGTTCTATGGAATAATATTGGAGTGTCTTTTAGTTTTACTAATTCTATTCAAAATAAAATCTCAAATATTTTCTACACTATGATCAAAACCTATATGTAATGCATATACATTGTTAATCTCTTACTTACACTTACACATTGTTAAATGATTCGTATACATATATGCAATGCATTCATTTTTATACGTATACGACACTTTTTTTTATAAGCATGTGTATGATATTCTTAATCTAATCTCTACTTATAACATATTTTTAAGTTGATACTTATAAAAATGAGAATGTACTATATGTATAGAAACTAAATTAAGAATGCACTAAATATATAGGATTAAATTAAAAAGGTTAACAGTCAATGTAAAACCATTAGAT
>PYAF01001511.1:29999-56761 GCA_007407185.1 Glycine tomentella | reverse complement strand
AAATTTTGTAACTCATATGGGAACTAAATTATGTGTTTATTCCATTAGACTCTAAAAATAAAGACAAATCAAATCATTCAATCGAATTAAAATTGAATTTAATATTACATTCAAACCAAACTATAATATAATATGATCAAACACAATGATATTTTTTTTATATCTATTTAAGTATTCTAAACTTCGCAAACACAAACATTCCTGGTTAGTTGTAAGACCTATTAGTTATTTTTTGCTTATTTCATTCTTATAAGAAAAACGTTTTGTTTCTTTCATGTCTTTCTCTCTCTAACATCATGATTCAACCATCAATTTAATGGATTCAAGCAATTAAATTCTGACTTGAGTTCTTACTGTTCAATTCAATTAATTCGACTTTTCAGAAATTGCATTTAGAGCAATTAGAATTTGAAACTACTTATCTTTCCCAAATGTTCCTCGAAAGTGTGTGAATTATTTTTAAACTAATAATTGGTTTGAACTAATATGACTTGGCAATCAAGTTGCATTGATAAGCTTGATATATACGACCATAAAGTATGTAAAAAGAGAAAAACAAAATAGCATTCTGAAGAAAATGAATACAATAAATACCCTTTTATTATACAGCAACTTGCCGTTTCGTACCGACACTATTCCATGTCCACACCAAAACTTATACAAATAATAAAAGATCAACCACTTGGAATTTGTGACATACAAGGAATGAATCTTATTCAGTACTTTATTTTATTAAGAGAATAAACATGATGGGTCTTATTTACAGCTCTGGCAAACTCTGTTCAATGTGTTCGTTCATGCATGCATCACACTGACTTGGGTGAATGTTTTTGGTGAATAAAACAATTGATCCTTTTCCTTAATTCATCAGGGTTTGCACCCACAATTTTATCCACTGGAGCTCCTCCATTCATCAAACAAAAGGTAGGAATGGCTTTAATTTCCAACTTGGAAGCAACTTCCTAGATAGAGCCACACAACACACACATTAAGAGAATTATGCATACAAGTGATGATGCTCAACAATTATGCATTAGAATTTGTCTCTTGAAATCACTAAAAAGGGATTAGAAATATATATTATTAATTTATTATAAGTCACGAATTGATATCATCAGCAAAGTCACACTTAATTATTCTTATGACCAATAATGCCATTATTATAAGTTAAAAGGCTTGAAACCTACATGATTTTTTTTATTACTATTGAGATTAGATTAGGAATAATATTAATAATATTGTCTTTGGTGACATAAAAACAGCCCACATGACCTCAAAGTTGGGTTTGGAATCTAAAAGTAAACAGTCTTATCCACCGGAGTTCCTCCACTAATCAAAACAAAGGCTTTGATTTCCAACTCGGAGGCAACTTCTTAGATAGAACAAAATATGAGCACATAGCAGTAGAACAAAAAGTAGTTGAGAGAATAATGAATATGAGTGATATATACTCAGGAATCATGCACAGAATTTGTCCTTTCAAACCATCCACAAAGGATAACAAAAGATATTATTTATTATATTTATTTATAGGTAACATTTTTATATCATCCGCAAAGTCACACTTTATTTAAGAATCAATTCGTAACAGGCTTGAAACCTGAGTGTGTTTTTTCTTTCTTTCTTTCTTTCTTGAGAATATAATAGCTAGAAGCACTAGTGATACTATACATATGCATTCAAAATTAAACAACTAGGAAATGTTCTTTTCTGGACAACCCTTTGCATGATTTTATGGATATTAAGATAGCATTGCATGTTCTGCCAATTAGAAGCACTAACATAGAAATAGATGAATTGAAAAATCTCAGAGATGTGGTGGTAACTGGACTAAATAGTTTTATATAAACACCAAACCATGAAGGATGTCCTTCCCCACCATAGGTTATACAAATAAATTACCTTGACCTCATCAACATCAACATTCAGAAAGAGAACATTTTGATAGGTGGAGGCCAGTTGTTGAAAGAAATGATTCATAGCTATTGAAGGCATGCACCAATAAGCAGAGAAATGAACCATAACCTGCAATAGGAAGAATAAAGAGTTATGAATAACCTTAACCAACCAACTGTAATGATTAGAAATGCAAACAGAGATTTATAACTAAATTAATCCCCAGAAAACAAATGATACTCACAGGGTAGCCTTTATTGGTTGCATTAGTTATGTGATGTTCCCATGATTTTCTTGAGTCAATTTTCACCACGTTAGATTTTTTGAGCTGTTGTTGACCTTTCATTTCTTTCTGCTGCAGCTGCTTCTTCAAAATGTTGATTTATATATATATATATATATATATATATATATATATATAATACTCTTGGAGGAAATATCAGTACTGTAGAAGAAATGCTGATTTTTTCTTGAATAATACATTTGTCTAATTGAATTATATAATACAGGATATAACCAATCTAATCAAGGTGGGGTCATTGTTTTAGCTAATTCTTTGGTCATGTTCATTTGGCCTAATAATAAAAATTACAGTTAGACAAGAAACACATTTATTATATATTGATAACAAAAATAAATATAACTATATGAGAATTTTGCCAAATTAAGGAACACATCTTGCTTTTTGTCATCTTTGCTCCCGGACTCGTGTAATGATGACATGTAAAAAACACAGCAAACATTGGCAACTTCTGGTCTCTTGACTCTTGTTAGTGCTGTGAAGAATGGACCATGCCCATACAATTACCATTGCTAACAAATAAAAAATAAAAAAATACAGATGATATTATTATCAATATTAATTGGGGTTATATATTTTGTTATCCATATATACAAATATAGTAGTTTTAATAATTTTTTTATATCATTGTAATATTCATCTTCATTAGTCACGTATGCTAAACTGTCAATATAGGAATATGTCTTTCATCTACAACTATTAATAATAAGAATTATCTCGTACACATTTTATTGGATAATTTGATCGTTAAACCACTTCTTAAATTTTAATTTTTTTTAACTTACATTAACTTCTCATTACTTTTATACTATTAGTTTTTTTTATTCTATCATTTTTTATTACCTATATTTAACTTCTATTTTTTTATTATTTAAAAAATTTGGAGAAGTACGGAGCGTCTCTCTTCAAGTCCTTATAAATATAATAGCTTGTTTTGATTTTATGTCCTAAAAATAAAAATGTACTACTTCCAGACTAAAAAATATTGATGGACTTAAATATAAGCAAAAATTAACTACTTTTATCCTATTTAATGATATTATTTTAAGAATACTTTTCAATTAATTGATATCTTATTTTTAATGACTCTTTTTTATGTTTGATTTAAGTTTCAACAAAGGGCACTTTTGAAAAAAAAACTTAGTTTTAAAATGTGACTAGTATAATTAAATAATAGACTAAATTGTAATTTTGATCCTCCTATAATTTTAAATATGCGATTTTGATCCCTATTTTTAAATCAAGACATTTAATTTCTTTTTTTCAAAATAATTTTATTTTTCCTTCCGTTGACTGTTAGTTAACCATCTAAAGTTAAACATAGACTTTGATGTGATATATTGAAACTGTCATGTAACTTATGTAGAATGTTGACATTGCATTTATGTGAAAAAGATTAAGTGATGTGCAAAATAAAAAAAATAAAAGTGTCTTATAATTAAATTTCATGTAAATTATTTATATAAATTATTTTGTAAATTGATTTTAATAAACAAATTAAATTTACTCTAATTATTATTAAAAATATTTATATATTAAATATTGTTAATGTAGAAAACAAGATACATAAAAAATAATGTTAATATAGTTAATTAAACAAAACAAGTATTTTAAGTGGTTATTGTCTTCCCTGGACCATGATTTCAACTCATATTAAGATACATTGGAAATTAAAATCACACACTTAAAATTATATGGGACCAAAATTATAATTTAACTTAAATAATATTGATTAACTTTCTTAATTAGCCTAAATATCCGTTAATTTTGTTTTTGTTTCATTTGAGAGGGAGTATCGACTTTTGTTTTATTCCCTATAAATATAGCCACTTTTATTTTCATGTTCTCGCAAAATATAGCCTGTTTGTTTTAAATTACTCCCTGTCATTAGGACAAGGATTGATCAAAACAAGTAATGGCAAATATTGTCGGGGTCATAAACAATAAAAACAATCTATAGAAAGTAAAAGCAAAAACTATTTTATCTACAAGAATGTAAAACATGTAAACTTATTAATGAATATATAAAGTAAATTTTTAGAGTTGTTATGATACCATAATAAATTATAAATCTATAGAGATTTTGATTGTGGATGAATAGTTGTACGAGTTCTCATTTAATGAAGTCATAACGAATTCCCATTTTATGAAGCTATAATAAAACAAATGGCATGCTTCATTAAACGAGAACTTATGCAGCTATTGATTCAAAAACTAAGTAAAACCCCTAAATTTAGTAGGGTATCATAAAATTTCTCGTAAATTTTACTCCTGCTGTCATTTCTTATTTTCAAAACCGATATTATTTTTTTGCAAATTCTTTCAAAACTGAAAATTCCTGCTGGCATGCATGGTTTATAAACAGTTGAAGTAATTGCGTATAAGTAATCTTGAAGTTAAGACATTTGATTCGAATCTTGACATTACAAGGAAAGTTTATAAGTTATAGTCTCCTTCTACAGTTCTACGTGCTGGTCCAGTCTAATATTATTAATCCCCCAAAAATATAAAAACAAGATAAGCTAAGAAATCTAGTCTTTCAGTTTTGGTAGGCTACGAAGTGACAACAAAATCTTGGACCTTAACGTATTTCTTTCCTGTGGGGAACTTGGAATTTTGGATATATGTATTTGGATATCTCATGTCATTTTCACAGCCACAATTTCTTTACGTTCCAAATTCTTACAGAGATATGAATGACAATTGTCAAGTAGCCTATTTTATATAAATACGCTGCTAAATTATGTGAGACTGCCCCTCTTGTGATGTGTAGGCCATCCTTGTTGGTATTTAAGTATGCATATTATTTATCATGAATCAATCTTATCCCTAACTGCTGAAATCCCTAACTGCAGAAACAACTAATGGAATCTTATCAGCTAACGTATTCAGCATACTTAAGTGGAAATTTTTGAATGGTGTTATTCATCCCGTTTATTTGTTGCAATTATTCAATCAGAAATTTTAGAATATAATGGTCGTACATATGCAATCTAATCATAATTTATCATTAATATGATTTTATCATAAAAATTAACAAATTTATCATATATGATGAGTTATAATTGGATCATAAAAATTAACAAATTTATCATATATGATGAGTTATAATTGGATGACAATATAATTTTTTTTTAACCTCTTAATTTATAATCCTTTTTCTCTAATTTTTAATATGTAAACTTTTTATATTGTTAATTACTCAAGCAGAGGCGGCCCTAGGGTGAGCGAGCACCCATGACTCTATTTTTAGATGGACACCAAATTTTCTTACCCTTAATTCATCACAATAATTCTAAAAATCAAACCAGTCCAGTAAGTGAAAGTCAGATTATTCACTACTTTCACTTTTGGAATATTATAATAAATCTGTTTTTATTGATATGCTTGTAATCGAACTAGTTTACCATTTCCATTATCACAAACAATCCCCTTTCCGATTTGTATAAGAGAAATGTTATAAATAAATAAATACATAACATTAAGCAGAATAACAAATTGGACTACTAGAATGGGTTCTATAAATGCAAGCTTAGTAACTTTCTTCACTATACAAGCTACATGCCGCTGTTAGAATCAATCTCATTTTCATTTTCACTTTATTGTGGTACTCACACAGGCACTTGGTTGCCACAAATGGTTAAAAAACAAATACACATTTCTGAAGATTAGAAATAGCTCAAGCGAGATTCTATTGAACGTCCATTGGTTTGACGCCGAGGTGTTCCAATCTCACAAGCATTGACTCTTGATGCAAACCTGAGTGAGCATAGTGATTCACCAACTGAAGAAGGATCAGGTGATATGTTCACAAACATTAGTGTCTTGGAGTCTCCACCTAGACAAGGCTGTTCAACCATCATGTTCAAGAGATTGTTATTAGATCATCTCAAATCATTCAAGGCCAACAACAAAGAAATCATCAATATAGTGTGGAATTCAAAAACGAGTTTAATTGTCATGTACTGTTAGTGTGAAACTTATTACACTATATATCAACCCATCAGAAATCAGCCTTGGAATGACTTTTAAGGTAATTATCATAAAAGTCAATAAACATATCATACATGAGTGACTAGTTTTGATTGATTGATAGTGTAAAAAACTTTACACTGATAATGCATGACAATTAAAATCTTCAGAATGCCATGTGAAAGAATAATAATGCATTACCTGAAGCAGATATGTAAGCTTTGAGTTTCTGAATGGCACATGGTCCTCCTTCTTGGCCAAGGCAAATATAACATCACTCAGTGATGATAAACTTTTGTTGATTGCCTGATCGCAAATGAAAGAGAGTTTAAACTATTTGAAATCAAATAAGAATAAGAGAGAATGAAAAGCACCATGCTTATACATACTTGAGTTTCTTTCAACCGGTCCCCAGTTGATCCACTCTTTGAAAGCCGCTCGCTACCAGCAAGATCAATGAGGTTCAGAACACCTTGTACTTGTTGGTCAGTGCTCTGGAAGAAAGACAAAATAGGTTGCATTGTGATGCAAGTCAGTGTGTCTATCACTGGTTGAGATGGAAATTAAAAATTGAATATAGAACATGGTTTTAGTTATTGTCATAACAGAAAATCCTTACCTCATTTACACCGTATATTCGAAGAGTGAATACAAAATGACTTCTTGATGATTGTTCATTCATCTGGGTTTTTCCCACAGATCTAAAAGGAGATAACAAGAAAAAAAAATCAATAAAGTTAAGTTGGACATAAAAAAGGTTGAGTGTTGTGGCTACTAAGAGAAAATATATCAATATTTTGCGAAATTATGTTATATTAAACCAGTTGCTCATATCTCTTAATCCTAATCAAAGCTATAAAATAATAATTTCCAAATGCATCAAGAAGGTAGGTATATAATGTTGGCCATAAAATAGCAACTTTATTTGCAGTATCTTATTGTGACTAATAATTAGTAGTTTGTTACATTACAAGATATAATAGAATAAACACAAGATATTAGGTACCTGCTATTTGCAGCTTGATTTAAAAGAAATGCCACCTCTTTAGCACTATGAACATCCACTACTGTGAGATCAGAAACTTGTGTATTTCCATTTATGTCATGTTTGATTGTATATTGTTTTCCAGGAGTACCATTTTCCACACGTGTTGTAGATATCAGATCACGGATTGTTTCGTTGTATATTTCCAACATTGACACCTGTAAATTTTGCAAGGAAAACCTTATCAGCAATTCTGCATCATATTTAAAAAATTATACGCATTGCAACGGTGTAAAATTAAGAAGAAAAATACTCTATGTTACCTGCATTTCATATTTCCAGCCCTGAGGTTGCTGAGACTGCTTAGTTTGAAATATTTGTTCTAATGAACGAGGTATCAATCCCTTCTCCTCTGGATGTCCAGGCCTTCCCATCATTGTATAGGTTTTCCCTGACCCTGTCTGACCATAGGCAAAGATGCAAACCTGGAAAAGAAAACATCATCATATTGCTATACATCTATGTATACAGTTTTACATATTGATTTAGAAACATGGTTGCTAGAAAAGCAACATCCTACACCAAATCTAACAGATAGACATGTGTTTTACAACACAAATAGGTCAGAACCAAAGAATTGCAAGACAGAGAAGGGCAAAGATACCATACAACATAAAAGTGAGTAGTATTAAAAGGGTTTTAGAATTCTTCTTTTCCAAAATTGACTAGTAATAGTGTGTGAAATGGTTGATCCTTATGTCTAGATGATTTTAAATGAATAGTGCTTTAGAGATGACAGAAGAACTTTCAAATTACCTTGTAACCATCAAGAGCGCTTTGTACAAGCTGTGAAATTTCCACAAAAACTTCTTCTTGTGATGCCTCTGGTGTAAGAACTTTATCAAATGTAAAAGCATGTTTTTGGCCTAAAAACAAAACAAGAGCAACATGAGTTAACATTTTTACAGCATAATCTAATTCAAGGAAAATGAAATAAGAATAGGTTCAAATACATAATCACAATCGATATACCATTTTGGGCTAGGTCAATGGCTCGTCCTGAAGTTTCCATTGATGTTGGATAACTGAAAATCTTGCCTTCTGTGCTAGTGCTACAACTTTCATCAGCTAATAAAGGCCTCACTCGACAGAATACACGAATGTTCCCTTTTAACTCCTGTTAATATGAAGATTATTAAGGTGTCGAATTTTTATTATTATTATTTTAATATTATCAAAAAATACTTTGGTTCAGCGAATTACCAAAATGGTATTATGTAATTTTTTCCGCAGCCTCTCCCCTTCTATAAGTTTATATTCTGCATCTGCTAAGCGTCTTTGTAACTCATTCACAAATATCTGTTGTCCCTCATATTCTGTCCTTGTCTCGTATGCAGATATATCAGACACCTAACAAGGAACAAAATCCATGAATAAGATAAATAATCATCATAATGTATATGTCAAGTACCAACTAAAGGATTAAGCTATTAGGTAAAATTTCACATTCTTTATCTAACAATATATAAAATGGTTTTATACCTAATAGTATACAACTTTGAAAAACAAATCTCGATTACCTGCAGTTTCTTCTCTGCAGTTGCTAGCTGCTCTTCCAATGCCTTTATTTGATTATCTTTCGAAGAACATTTTTCCTGGAGGAAAGGAAGCTCATCCTCTCATGACTCCACAATAACAGAATGATGTGATATTTATAAATAAATAGGGTATACAAACCAACCTCCAGATCATTAGCTTTAAGCGTCAAGCTGTCCAATTCAGTAGAGGAATGTTTCGTAGATTCTTTAACTTTCTCTAATTCAGAACTTAAAGTTTGCACTTGAGATAATTGCCGGTCTCGCTCATCTCTTACTTGTTGCAACTCTCCTCTAAGAGAGGAAACTTCTGTAGCCAGGACATCCTTCTGTTTTATGGCCTCCTCTTGAGAAGACTAATAAAAGAACCAAGGAAACTGGGTAATATACCAGCCGCAAGATAAGTAAGAAATAAAAGATAGAACAAAAAAGAAAGCAAATCAAGTTCAATAACTATGGTCATTGGAATTTCTTTTGAAAGATTAAGATAGTTATCTTTAATCCAAAACCAACAATTACTTATGCCTAAAGTTAATAAAATATTACAGCATCTCTTGCAATCAACTAAACTTGGCAGGACATTAGCACTTTCAGTTCTTTGATCCTTCTTAACAAGGATTCTTATGAGATCTATAGGGCAGCTATACCTTAAGATCAAATAGTTTTCACTTTCCAACACTATAAAAAATGAAGAATGACCAAAAGCATCAGTTCCTGTAGGAACAACATCTTGTTACTCTGTTATTTTCACTAATATTCCAATTTCTTTAATATATGAAGTGTTAATGAATTCTTGTACAATTGATTTTATTAAAATACCTTATCCTCCACTTTCAAAACACTATGAGAAATAATAGAACCGTAGTCAGAGATACTATCATTGGACTTAAAGATTCAAAGAGGTAAAAGATTTTCTTCTGGAGTGATTTTTTTCCTTGCAAACATAGAAAGATAGTCCCAAAGATTCTAATATTGTAGATGCTAATGTTTTAGGGGAGAAGATAAATTTCTGTGTTCCTTTTTATCATTGAATTTGAAGGTTTATCATTGCATGAATATTGGCTACTTTTGAACAATAAACTATTTTCCTTAAGCATTACTCTATTCACAAATCACTCATTCAAAACCAGTTGACGACCAAGAGGGTAAAAATCATCAGATTCTCTCTAATCATCTATCCATGTCCACAAAAACGGCAGCTTCCATATTTTTGTGCTCATCACAAAGCTTTTTTATGTATCTACTAAGACAGAAAATATTACGTATATAGTCTAGTTGAGTTCAAAATTGAAACAGTTCACATGGGAAAGCAAACTCACAACGGATATAGTAAGTTGACCCCTTAACAAGGTGATGTTCTCCACTACAGAAGCCTTCTCCTTTTCTACGCGTTTAAGTTCATCCTCAACCGAAGAAAGCTCAGAGTGAAGTTTTCCATTGTATTGTTGTAAGCTTGTAATGTAATCCTGTAACCGCTTATACATTTCATTGAGTGATGCTATCTGCAGAAGTTCACAGATGAAGACATTTATTTTTTAGCATAATTCACGAAAGATTGAAAAAAATTGAGGAGAAGTGGAAAGAATCAAAGAAATTCATTGAATTGAAATTGTAGTGTTTATTTCACCTTCTGATTTGCACTTTGCATCTCTCGTTGTGCTCTTCCAAGGTCCTCTGACAGAGTACTATGTGACCTCTCAATGTCAAGCCTAGCTTCTCTCTCTTTAACAAGAGACTCCACTGCAGCCTTGTATTTACAAAGATAATAAAAAGTTGAGTTCATCGTATGACATTTCCTTTCACCATTTTTGTTTTCATCCAATTGACCAAAAATTCTTTCTTACCGACTTTTCCGTTTCTTCCTTGATCAATTTTTCTTGTAAGGAAGTGCAATTCCTTCTCATTTCTGTGATAATTGAATTTAATTCTTCTTCCTTGATTTTGAGCAGCAACTCTATAGATCAAACAATTCCAAGCATTTTGAGAGTCAAAATCAGAAAGAGTGTTTCATAATTGAAAGGGGAGCGAAAATTGAAAACTAATCTTACCAATTTCTATGCATTTTTTCTGGGTCATTTCCAGTGAATTCTTTAACTTCTCCTGCTCTAGAGAGTAGTACATCTCAAGGTCTTGGAACCATCTGATACAAACCTTAAGCCTTTTTATATAATCCATCATATTTTCACATCGTTCCTAAAAGTATAGAGCATGATGTTAATAATTTAATATATGAGTAATCAAGCAATAATTCAAGCAACACCTTGTAACATGTAAATCAAACAACACACTACTAAGCCATGAACCTTGAACAATTTGATCTCAAATCCAAATATCAGAACAAGCAACACATTCTTTAATTAAAATTCCAAATTTTAATTAACCTTATAATTAAATCTGTCCTTTCTCTTGGCTTTCTCATTTAGCAATGCTTCCACATCCTCTCTGGTGAACTCTATGACACCATAGTCCGATCCAGCATTGCTTGGAGGAGCACTACTGGGGCCAAGATCGTGGCCACCGCCATTGACAACTGTGAAAGCTTGCCTTGTTCTTCCATTAATTGGAGTCCCCACCATTGCTTCTGCTCCAACTCTTTGCTCTTTGTTGTCTAGGAGGAGCACATCACCCTCAAAATTCTGAATCCTCAACATGATAAAAAGACTATATTGTTAAGCATGGTGGTGCAATGAAACTGAAGAACAAGAACAACCCATGATTTAAAATGAGGTGGAGATTGGAGAAATGGATATAGAAATGAGAAAAAAACAAAATGGTACCTTCGAATTTGAAGGAGGTGGTGGTGTGGATGTGAGTGATAATGGAGGCCAGTTCTGGTTTTCGGTGACCATTTTGAAGCACAAGCATATGAGAGAGAGACTCTGACTAATGTGGGGCCATAAATTGTTTTGAAAGATAACAAATAACAATATATAAAAAAAAACTGTTGCTTTAGCAGGCAGGAAGATTGATGAATGAATGAGGATGATCCACAAACACAAAGAAGAGAGAGAGAGAGAGAGAGAGAGAGAGAGAGAGGTGAATAGTGAGAGAGAAGAAAGTAAAAACAAAATAATCATAAAACAAAGTGAAACTTTTATTATGTGTTTCTTAAAGTGTTTGCTTTAGATGATGATGATAGATTACATGATGTTCTGTTTGTTACTTTGTTTGGTACTGTGAGTTTCACTGTCTTCTTTTGAACGTTCAAATTAACTCAAATTCTCTGATTACAGAAATCTTTGAGTTTAAAATTTCCAAAACAACTCGTTTAAATCACAAATTGTGAATATCAACGTTATATAGGGAATTTATTGTTTTGCACATTCAAAGGAGTTAATGTAACAATATGTATCAGAATGCACGTGTTTGTTATTTCAAGAAGTTATGTGAGCAAGTTTAATAAAAGGATAATAATAATAACTAAGTCATGATTCAATAGAAGTAATTAATATCTAAAAATTTAGATTAAATTATTTGAATATTATTCAAGTTTAATCATTTACCAAAATAATTTTTTATTAAATTTTATTTATTTTTATCAAATTTTGAATTAATAAGCTAGAATTTGTATCCCTTGATAAATTAGATGATTAACACACACAAAAATAATAACATTTTATAATAATAGTAATAATAATTTGAGTAGATTCACTCATTTTGAGTTTCCAAAATCACTCATTTAAATCACAAATTGTGAATATTAACTTTTTTTAGAGAATTCTAAAATACATATTATGAATATTAACAATAAGTAAATAAAAATATATTTAATGGTAGATTCTAAATTGAAATCTTAGACTATTTTTTAATAGACTATTTTTTAGTAGACTCTATAATATTGTATAAGATTAAAAATTATTCTTTAGTGGTAGATTTCATTTTGAGATCTTAAAGAGAAATAAAGAGAAAAAAAATTATTATTTTTTGAATAATACACAAATCTTAAGGATTCTTATACAAAAATATATTTTTCATATTGAAAATCTTTCTAATTTTTTTATTGGAAGATGAAGATCTTGAGCTGCTCTAAGTATCAGAATGAAGGTGTTGATTATTTCAAGAAGTTGTGTGAGCAAGTTTAAAAGGATAATAACAATGGTTTATAAAATAATAATAATAATTTGAGTAGATTCATTACATTCTAACCTTTAAATGCTGTGGGGGTCACGTGTAGTAAGATTCTTATGTATAGTAGTATAGTCTCCTTTCCCATTATTGCCTTTTGTCTTGACAAGTGTAGCAATCATAATATTCATCATTATAAAAATTCTTGAAGCTTTTAACATTGAAATTGGAAAATATCACTCTCAGATCCGAGTTCTTGGGCAATAGTTTGTCTATTCTCATGCCATCATGTCGATAAATTTGATTATAAAATTCAATAGTTTATAGAGTAAATAGTAACTGTAACAATCGAAAAGTTGTGTTTTTAAATGTTCAACGTTATTATAATAGATTTATTTTATAAAAAAGCATTATAATAGGTTTTGATTTATACACTGACAAAGACCGGGGAGATAAAATGATATACCAAAAAGTTTATAGGACAAACGGGAGACAAAATTATATTGAAGAAAAAATACCTTTCTAGAAAATTTATCATTTTTCACTCTTTTACTAATATATCTTTGCTTCTTTTCACCAGTATCCTAAACATCAATTATTTAATTTGGTGACAAGATAACTATCTAATTATGGAATATTAGTTAGTCATCAACTTAGGCGTGATCTTCAATGGAGCTTATATACTAATTATAGGTTAGAGTTGTTTTAGCTACTTCTTGAAATAATAAAAAAGAAATTACAAAATGCTCTGTAGTTGTAAAGTATTCCAAATAATGCGTATAAACTATACATAAAACATTTTTCATAATTTCTTTTGATTTAGTAATCCCATAATTAGAGTTTTAAGCTTCTCATTATTCGTTAAAGTATTGTCACAAGTTTCGATATTTTGGATTAACTATAAAAATTAATCTTTGATCAATGTTTAATCACACTTAAAATTTATTATCTTTCTCCAAGAATATATATATTATGCAGAAATGAAATCAGAGCCTTTCCTACAAATTCAGTGTATTTTAACAAGTAAAATACACTCATTCAATATTTTCATAGCTTCATACATAGAAGAGTGATAAAATCGCATAAAAAAAATACTTGTAACTAACAAAACGACTATGCATAGTTTATTGAGTGTTATGATATACGGGTGAGATTGAACAAAGCTATATGTACTACTGATTAAGACTTTAAGAAATTCAAAAGTACTATTGATGAACAGGGCGATGTATAAAAATTGATAGTTTGGTGGCATCAAGTTACCTTAAAGAATAAGAAATGGATGCTTTAATATGAAAGAATTATTGAACTCTCTGTTTCCTTAAATTGGAGCATCAATTCGTACAAACTGGAATTACGATTTGCTAGACTACATTACTCCCTAAACATCTTTTAATATTATTTTGAATTTCATTTAAAGTTGATAATAATGATAGAGTGAAGTGTTGTATAAAGTTGAAAATCAAAAGTTTTGATAGTTAAAACATGATTTGCGTCCCTAGAACTATTTTAGTTTTATGTAAATGCAATTGAGATTTTTCTTCAGACATGTAGTTAACACCTACTTTTAATGTTGTACTGTTATTTTACCCATTAGAGAAATTGTACTTGGTGAGAACCAAAACAGTAAGAAAAAATTAAAGAGGAGGAGTAACTAAATTTTGATAATGTAAGATGTATCTAAGCATTAAATATAACGCATGATTATTTCACTTTATACTCATAATTTCACTGCTATCAGTATATATTATTAAAAATAAATGCAACATTTATGTTGAAAACGACTGTTGCTGAATGTTTCATTTTAATCAAACTTCCCTAGCTATCTTCAAGCATATATTTTTAGTAACAGAATCTTTAAGCATAATTATGTTATATCTGTGATTTCAGATAAAAATGTTCAGTAAAACTAGATAGATCTCTTAATTAAGTTAATTTATTCCCAAATCTCCAAGATTTCTACTTTAATGTTCCTTACCAATAAAAGAACAATAAATTAATGGTCATTATTCAACCCTCTTGCTGTGCAAGGATCCAACATTACTTCATCCAAATCCAAAACGTTTGCCAACCTGCTTAGAATTAAACAACTATATTTTCTCTGTTGCTTTAGATTGGGGCTAAGAATTTTCCCTTTCATTTTCCAAGAAAAGTTAGTACACAACTTTCTGTGCCAACATAGCGGAATTGGAATATACAGTGAAAGCAAGTCACATACCACCTCACATGTTAAAAGTGGTTGGTGCTTCCATTCACTTCTTGGTACTCTGCAACATTCTGTGTCCTTTTCCTATGACCCCTTTAAGAGGCTTCTTCTTCAGCTATGCCTATGGAATTGACTCATCTTCTCCATGCACCAAATAAAGTTTTGAACTGAGCCTGTTGCACTATACTAACAGTGCTCAACTCATTTTTTTTCCCATGTTAAGTAGAATAAAGTTCAAAATTCTTCCTGTCACAATCTCACACATGATGCTCAGATCTTGCCCTTTAAAGGTAGCAATTCAGCGTCAGCTAAAGTTCCAAGGGATCAATCAGACACCCTTTAGTCTTTTCTTTGCACAAAGACTATGCTAGCAGGTTACTTACTCTATCTTGCTCTAAAAATCTGAAAATATAATGGGTACCAAATCTTACTAAAAGATTTTTTTTAATTCAAAAATGATAATAATAAGAAGCAGCCTGTGCTATTTAATTTCCTTTATTATGATTGCTAATTTCTCAAGCAATGCTTATTGCATAAGTATGTACAAAGAGTTTCGAACCGACGTACTAAAGTCAGTTTAGTGGTGGGAGGTTAGAGTAATATGCATGATGTTATAGATTCGAACCTCACTCCGATCATGGTAAAGAAAAAAAAAGTTTCATCTTACATAGAAACTCACTAGGTCTCCCTTCAGATGCATAATCATATGTCAGTTTGGACATTGGTGTGATGAATATTGAAGCTCAACAAAGACATTGATCTACCAATCACAATCACATGTCGTGGTTATCATTTGGTTGTTATATACACAAAGGTGTTGTGATCTACCAATGACAAGGGGTTCCACAATTTCAAGTAATTAGAGCATTATTTTTAGTAGATCAATAATATCTGGAATTGAACCAGATTTTATTTTTTTGTTTTTTTATAGATGAGTTGCACATGAAAAACTGAATATGGTTAGCTAGTTTCTCTAGCTCTCTTTATTTTAACAACTCCAAAGTGGTATGAGACAAGTGAATAAAGTAATCAATGCAGTTGAAAGCATAAAATTTGCGTTGTGCCATACTTATGCCTCTGAATGACTTCACTAGGTGCATATAGCTAGCTAGGCATGTGGAAGGTTATTATGGATTTTAGCATTTTTCAGAATTACATTAATAAGACAAGTTGGTTTACCTCTTTAGTCTTGGTAGGGTAAAATCCATGTATATCAGCCTAGGTACCGTAGAGCAGAAAGAAATGAAATTGAGATAAAAAAAATTTAAATTAAAGTATATAAAAATGTGAGATCCATATCAAATTTTAAAATTTTCTTCTGGCACAATCAAACATTCCCTTAACTAAAAATATGAACATTTCTTGAACATTTATAATTTTCTTTCTATGTCTCTTTTCTTATCACACTTATGTTACTAATCAAATTAGTCACTTATTTCTCTCTCTCTTTTTTTTTTTTTTATCTCTCAAGATGTAGACAATTAAATAGAGTTCAGGAATGTTTTCAGTAAATAAATCCGGTTCTTTAGAAACAACCATAAAATAAAAACAAAAACAAATGTTTATTTGTGACATAGCAAGCGCTACAAGTGTTTATAATCGCCAGAGACAAACACATTCTTTCGTATAGTAAGTGACAGAAAAAAAAATATTTTATTTACTACTGTCTTGAGTCTCTTGACATAGTCCTGACTCCTGAGACTTTTTAAAATGAAATTATTTGCTAAATCTGAAAATCCCGAGGAGGTGTGGCTTAACGATGAAATAATAATTTGGAATTCACTAAGCAGACCGTTACATATTTGAATCTCAATTACGTTAATTATTCAAAATCATGTTATACTAAAATATACTTTTATGCTTTGTTTGATAGAGGAAGAAGAATTAGAGAGAAAGAGGAAGTTGGTAGGTGAAAAAATAAGATAGAAATAAAGATTGTTTGAGTGAAGAAAAATAGAATAAAATAAATGAGAAATATTAAAATTGTTTAGTGGTTTTTTTTCATAAAATAATCATTTTAGGAAAGAGGACGGATCAATCACTACTCTAGCCAATGAAGAAAGACAATATTGTGACATTCAACAACAATGATATTTTCCCCTGGTGCTTCCCTTCTCTTCATTTCTGGCGTATCAAAGACAGGGTTAATCCATTATCTTATTTTATTTTATACATATTTGAATATAAGTCGGTCAGAAGTGCTTTTGAAGGTTTTTTTAATTTAAAATATAGTACTTTTTTCAGTAAAAAAATATAGTACTTTTTTTAGTAGAAAAACTCTCAAAAATACTTCTAATCTTGTATCTAAAGAGATTCTTTATCTCGGTTGTAAATGTAAAATGTTTTATTTTAATATTTCAAAGTACGATTAATATTTTTATTTTATTATTCATAAAAATTAAATACAATATTAGAAAATTTATGATACTTATACATCTTATTTAATCGATCAAGTCAGATTCTCTTAATAAATAAAATGTTTTTATTATATCAAATTGCTCTTTTCATCATATTTTACAATTATAATGATAATTTTAGTTGACATATCAAATGAACATGTTCATGATATTTCTTTAGTTCCTCAAGTTATGAAATAGATAATTTAATTTAATAGAAATATTTGAAGGGATCCAAATGTTTTTTTTTTTTATAAATTAGATGGTTAAACTAAAAAAGAAAAGATTAAATGTTAAATGTGAATTAGCTTTAGATTTAATATAAATTTTTGTTTTAAAATTATTTTTTAAGTTAAATAATTTATTTTTTAATAAAAACCCGGAAGAAAACTAAAAGAAACTATTTGTACTTGAAATATATTTTTTACTGTATAAAAAAGAATAAATTAGATGTACAAATTTGCTTACCCCGTTGTATTTTTAAAACTTAACTTGTATATCAACATATGTGCGTATATAGTTGGCGCAACAATATAATAAAGAGTAAAATGTTAAATTATATCATTTGTTACCTTTTCGTGGCTTAGTACAAAAAATATACCATTTGTTAACCTTTTTTTTCTTTCTGAAAATAAGCTTACTACACTCTCCATATATTTATCATGTTAATAGCCTTAAACTGAATGATGCTTTCCGGTTTTTTAATTTCACATTATATAAAAGACAGAAGAAATGATATAATGCTAGGGAATGTAGCTCAGATGGTAGAGCCATCGCTTAGCATGCGAGAGCCGCGAGAGGTACGGGCATTTTAGCATTATCTTTCAATAATGTTTCTAATTCATCTTATTCCTTAAACTCGACAATTTCTAGATTGTCTTATACCTGTTTGTTGAATTGCCTATGTGAATGTTTTGGCTTTTTGGGTGCGAGGTGATGAAGTGTTGTGCAATGCAAGTCTATGCGGTCACATCCCACCAATTTCAGTAGTCTTTTGGGTCCATTTGTGCCTACCCCATCTCGTTAAAATCCTCGTATGCATTCTTGAGATCTAAAGAAGTTCCATTGATTTCACTAATAACATTTAAAGGTTACATATGATTATAATTATATGAAATGGGCATTTTTTAATACCCCTAAAGAAGTGGTTATTTTTTTAAAAATAAATAAATTATACTTGTACTCATGATTTTTTTTTTAATTACAGTCGATATCCTTCATTTTTTATATCTTAAAAAAAATTAATTGTTTAGTTCACAAAGCTACAATTTGTTAGCATTAAAATCTTAATTTACTCATCACGTTGGAGAACATACCCCATGTGAAGTGAGATGCCGGTGAGAAATATAAATTTTTCATAATTTTAATTTTTAATTTCGTTAACCGTTTTTTACAATATTCCTTGTCTAGGTATAAGGTTCTAAATTATTGGAACTAACATTAATAAAAAGGAAAAGAACAAGAAGAAAAAAGGAACAAAGCAAACGAGATAATGCTTTCTTTGTTTGGTAGTACGGAATGGCATGTGGATGTACACAATGAGTAAGAAGAATTAGTGTAGCTGAGGAGGCCCGAGTTTGAGTTGGATGGGAATGGGAATTTTCCATTCTCATCGATGCCCATATGTTAAAAGAAGAAAACATATGCATAATTTTGTTTAGTTTCATCCTTTATAAAGTTTTAGGATCATTATTTTTTTCATTTGTCATCAGGCTCACGTTCAAGAGAATCCAACAAATAAAATATGTCTATAACTGACACATTAATTCAAATTAACAAATAACAATCATGTCATTATAGTTTTCGTGACCCAAGTGTTGTTTAAATGACAAGAACGTTAACCAACTTTGTTCATTGCATTTTGTATTCAGTATGATTTGACATTTTGTATTCAGTATGATTTAAGTGTAACTGTGTAACTGTTGTCACATGTAAAACTTTCATTGCAACAAGAATTTTCGCCCATCGATGGGACCTCTATCACTATCCTTTCTCCAACAATTTCATTTTCTTGGATTAATCATGGTTCCAACATTTACCTGAACTTAAGGTGTTATTGATTATTTGCATTATTGTATTGCTTTTTCTTATAGAATTTGAACACTTATTGGGCCCTGGCATGAAATTTCAATTTTCCTAGTTGCACACAGAATTCATTGCTGTCCCAATTTCTGTTTTAGGGAAACAATGCACAATAACGTATTCTTTTGTGAGAGTTAATATTATAAGTACCTTAAAACAAACATCCTTCCTTTTACTAGCTTAGATCCGTAAGAATGTATTTAACCTTTCTGGTATTTTCCATGAAAACCTTAAACTTTCAATATATTTTATGCTGTGCTGTGGTGGAAATTAAGCTTTGTATTCAGTTTATTTTTGAAGGCACGTGGTTATACACACATGCCTACTAACATGGAAAAGGTTAAAAAATATTAAAAAAATCTCACATCACTTACTTCATTTCTGGGCATAACTTATATTTTTTTTTTATTGATTTGTTAGGGAACAATTTGAAGGAAGTGAATGAGAAGAGATTTGTTGATTTAGATAATTTGATATGTTTGTTTGAGGTGAAATACAAGGGGAAAAATGTCAAAATTCTATGGATTTCACTTAAATAAAATTCTTCCCATCTTCGACATGTTTTGGAAAAGAGTTAATGATGGCACGAAGGAGAAGCTATCTAACTCATTTGTATGGTTTCATTAATCTTTCACTCAATTGCAAAATTGAATAATTTTAATTTCCTGTAATAAGAGAATTAAATAATGGAGTAAAAAATTAATAAATAATTTTATGTTAAAAATTTATAAAGTAAAAATTAAATTTTTAATGAATATAAAATATTTTATATTTTTGTATTTGTTATCATTATCTTTTTTACTATATTTTCCATTCATCCCAACAGATAAAGAGAAATTTCTCTATTTTTCCTTCTTAATTTTCATTCAATTTCTTCTATTTCTATCATTTCTATTTCTTTCCTTCTTAATTTTTTCTCTCTTTATTTTATTTCAAATTCAAACAGAACATTAATATCAATTCAATTTGCACCACCACTGTATCTAGGAATTAAGGCAAATAATATGTGACTTCACTTAATGTCATATGCCTATCATTCTCATAATTAGTTAAGAGAATCATTCGTAACACATTTCACAAAAGGTCATTCATGCCAAAACAATATATTCTTGTACAAGTATATTTGCTTGTTCTAAGTTTTTCAAATGTCACCTATTGTCAAATATATCAAGTTAATTCGCAACTAAACTAGCTATTACAAACTCTAAAATTGTACTATTCTCTTAATTTTACACTGCTTCTCTTAATTTTACACTGCTTCAAAGTTCAATCCACATCCTTTCCCTCAGAGCCCTTTACAAAATTCTGCCATTACGCATCCTCTGGAATCTCTAGCCTTCGAACATATCCAAATTCCCACCAATGGCCACACCTTCAGTCATTATTTGCCTTTGATTCTCTTTGCACCTTCCACTGTCCACTAATTTCCACAACCTTCCCTTTATCAACATGGACTTGAATGTTACTTATCCCAGTACCTGTTTTAACAAAATTAAATCACAAGTTTTACAAATATTTGCTAGTCAGGACTTTTTAAATTTCCAAACAAAGATGTAAGTTACAATATTTTTTGGATTTTTTATAAACACACAATAAAACAATATGAAGTTGAAATGACGAAAGTTGTCGGGTTAGATTTTGTCGAACCAAACTCTCTTTATACTAAGATAAGATATCTAACTTGAAATTCAATACACTACTACAAACAAACTTTTTAACGTTGGTTATTTGACCATATAAAGATGGTTCTCCAACCGTCTTTGTAGCGAACGTTGTTGAAAGATAAGACTTTCGACGATGGTTATTGAACCGTCTTAAAATATCTCATTCTAAGACAATTCTTAGCCCATAACCGTCTTAAAATTCGTCCTTGAATTTTTTTCACAGCATTCTAAGATGGTTATAGGCAAGAACAGTCTTAGAATGTCTCATTCTAAGACGGTTCTTGCCTATAACCGTCTTAGAATTCGTCCTTGAATTTTTTTTATAGCATTCTAAGACAATTATAGGCTAGAACCGTGCCACAACCGTCTTAGATTTCATCTTGTTCAATTTTTTTTACAGCATTCTAAGACGGTTATAAGCAAGAATCATCTTAGAATGTCTCATTCTAAGACGGTTCTTGCCTATAACCGTCTTAGAATTCGTCCTTGAATTTTTTTTTACAGCATTCTAAGACAATTATAGGCTAGAACCTTGCCATAACTGTCTTAGATTTCATCTTGTTCAATTTTTTTTATAGCATTCTAAGATGGTTATGGGTAAAGAACCATCTTAGAATGAACGTTCTAAGAAGGTTCTTAGCCCATAACTATCTTAGAATTCATTCTTGAATTTTTTTATACCTTCTAAGACGGTTTTTGAAGTAAAAACATATTAGATTATAACTATTTTAAGACGGTTTTACATTTAAAAAGCGTCTTAGAAACCCTTTTTCCTAAATTTTTCAATTTTTTAAAAATATATATAATTACCAGAAATTGAAACACACATAAATCTTATAATATACCACATAAATAGTCATTATTCCATTGCTAAGTATTAGGCATTCAAACATATTTGTATCAGTGATTGTTACAAAATGAAATTGTATAGTCCATTTTGTCTATAATGAAAATTCCTTATACTTTTTACAACATTCCATGAAATATGTAAACTTAACTTTCATCTATGTTTTATCATGTATGCTTTTCACAACATGCAATTCCAGCATTATCACAATTAAGCACATAAAGATAAAGATACAAACCAGCTGTCCTTCTTCTTAAACAATTCTCCAACCCTGCATACAAATTAAAAAAAAATATTTAATTTGAAAACATGTATCATATAGCAAATTGAAGACCTGTATTCATATCCACTCTCACCCCATAATAGCATCACTAGAGAAATACAAAACATGTATTCAACAAAAAAAAAAACAATGATTAGAGAACATCTACAATGTGGTAACTAGAGAAATTCACAAGTTGAAGCCCAACTATAAGTTCATATGTACAAGACTGAATGCCATAATTTTGTGTACAATTCAAACTAAATATTCATTATTAAATAAAACTAATTAATGTGACTGTTTAAAAAAAATGCTAATGTGACATGTGTCATGTCATTATTTTCCTGAAATAGTGGATCTTAAGTTAATGGATAGATAAAAATTACACAATTAAATAGTGAAGATCAAATTCATTAAAAAAAGATAAAATAAGTTAAAATGAGAAAGTAAGAGGATTAAAAGTATAATTAAGTCAAATATTTAACATAAATGAAACATTTAGCTTACACAAATCCCAAATAGAGTCAAACAATATCAAGTTAGATATTTAAGAAAAGGAAACTTGTGCACCTTGTCTTTGAACTTTATAAATGCAAATTGCTTAAGAACTCATCCACTGTCTCAATTACCATGATTTTTTTAAAATAAATAATATAATACTATCTAGAGCGAACACAATAAAATAAATAAATAAAATAATACAATGAAGAGAGAAAAATAAACACAATCACGAGATTAATTGCATGTAAATAAGTGACACTTCACATATTAACCAAAAATTGAAGGCATTGAATATTATCATGTGCAAGAGTCAGTAGATATATAAATAGTACAAATAATATATAAGGGCATCAAATTAATCAACGAAAAGTCTTACACATAAAAACCAAATTCTATCTCCTATCATACTTCTCCAATAATGTTATCCTGTGGCATATTATTTAGAAGCCATATAGAAAAAGATAAATTATATACTTAATTATATGTGATGGTGGCTGATCTATCACCTACCAATAGCAGTTAAGAAAAATATAGTCAGCAACTTTATTATGCTTCGTTATATAACTTACAATTCCTTTCATTCCACCACACTTAATGAGATTCCTCACAAGCCCTCGTGTATCACATCATGCAGAGAAGTTAACCACAACCCATTTTTCTATTTTAGTTGGCTTGACAATTTTCTGGAGAAAAAAACTCAATTATTAGAAAATTCAAATTCTTTTTTTAATGAAATTATGGCCATAACTTCTCTTGGACTATCCAACCCTCTGGCCACAGAACCCACCTGATTAGAAGTTAAAATTCCAATGTTATCACTGCAAATTGTTGTAGCAAATATATCAAAGTACATATAACTGACAGAAAAATCAATAACCTTATAGTAAAAGATGAGGTGCACATAGAACAACATGACCAAAAATTCTCTTCAAAGAAACAAAAACTACTAGGAAAGTATAAATAATTAGGAAAAAGAAAACAAATTAAGCATCAGCTGAGTCTTCATTCCCTCCATGCATCTGATAGTGAATGGCCCCTTAAAAAATCCCACAATGGAGAAATGTTATCATGCCAGCTAAATGAGGGACAGGAAAAAATATATATCCAAAGGCATCTTACACTAAACCTCCAAATTTAAGTTGATAACAATTAATTTGGATCTTAATAAACAACTTTGACATTTTATATGCTACATATAGCTATCACTTGCAGAGACAGACACGTGTCTACTAAATTCATCATTCATGTTTAATAAGAAGAAGAAAAAACTAGTTTGCCACAAATCACACTTTAATATTCTCCACTAGGGTATACAAAATGATAATATTTGACTCTTCTGTCCATTAGTCTATAAAATCAAAAAAATATTAATTGTTGTAATCAAGCATGTAGAAAAAGGAGGCCAGAAAACAAATGCTTTCAATGCATTTGAATATATCAACCCGGTGCCAAGCTGAAAAAACTAGCTAAAACACCATTAAGAGAATTAGACTGAGAAGTAAAAACTACAAAATATAGACACGTAATGGAAATATCAGTTCAAAGTAGTCCGGAATTTCTACACTCACAACTTGGTCATTGATAACACTCCTTCAAAAACACTTGAGGTGCCACTCAAAACTAGAAGCAATGCAAAGAGTATGTCATGATTTATAGATTAAGGCTGAGTAAACCATGATAAAAATATAACCCAAACGTTACCATGTCATGATTTGGGCTATCGAATTTAATTAGATGTGACTGAGAAAGAAAAGAATATGTTATTTGCTTTTTAGGATGTTAATTGAGAAAGACACAGACAACAATACAATATGGATATTCAAGAAAACATGCAGAAAATGTTGGATTAAACTTTAATAATAATAAATTACATATGTGAAGAGTCATGTCTCTTGGTGAAGAAGTTACTCATATGAAGAGTCGTGTCCCTTGATGAAGAAGTTACTCATGTGAAGAGTCATGTCCCTAGGAAAAGAAGTTATTCAAGTGAGGAGTCATATCTTTAAGTTTACGTTAGTAGATAAGAATTTATTATAAATAGCATCTCTTGTAAAAGGCCAATGTGGTGGCTTGGCAGACCATTATCTAAATACATCAGAAGTATTCTACCAGAGAAATTGTTGTGTGTTTGTGTGAGTGCACCAGTGTGTGTGAGGACCTGTGATACCACAAATTGGTATCAGAGCGTGAGAAAATGGAGAGTGGGCCAAGTAGTAGTCTGTCACTACCCCGCCTTACAAAGGCTAATTACGAAAACTGGAGTATCCAGATGAAAGCTCTTTTGGGAACCCATGATAGTTGGGAAGTTGTCCATGGTGGTTTCGAGGAACCAACATCCACAGCAGGATATATGACGGCGCAGAACAAGACATTAAAGGAGACGAGGTTGAAAGACAAAGGGGCGTTGTACATGCTATTCCAAGCTGTTGATGATTCTGGGTTTGAGAAGATCGCTGGTGCAACAACTTCAAAGGAGGCATGGGACATTCTTGCAAATGTCTACAAGGGAGCCGATCGAGTTAGACAGGTTCGACTTCAAACTCTCCGTGGAGAGTTGGAAGGAATGAAAATGAAGGAAGGAGAAGGGGTATCCGGTTTCATTACCCGGGTCCAGACCGTGGTAAATCAACTAAACAGAAATGGAGAGGTGTTGTCCGATGCAAGAGTGGTGGAGAAAATTCTGAGGTCTCTCACTGACGACTTCGAGAATGTTGTATGTGCGATTGAGGAGTCAAAGGACCTAGCAACGCTCACCGTTGATGAACTTGCTGGTTCCTTGGAGGCACATGAACAAAGAAAGAAAAAGAAGAAAGAAGAGTCACTGGAGCAAGCACTCCAGAAAAAAGCTTCAATCAAAGACGAGAAAGCGCTCTATTCTCACAATTTCCGAGATAGAGGTCGTGGCCGAGGTGGAAGTGGACATGACCGAGGTGGTAGAGGCCGAGGTCAAGAAGGAAGGAATAAGGAGCAGGCTGAATCAAGTCGGCAGAATTGGCGAGGCCGAGGATGTGGAAGAGGCCGACATTCAAATCAATCAAATGTAGAATGTTTTAAATGCGGAAAGTATGGACATTACTCGAGAGATTGCAACTCGGACAGATGTTACAACTGTGGTCGAGTCGGATATTTTGCGAAGGATTGCCGAGATGAAAGAAGAAATGAAACTTCAAACTTTGTTACAGAAGGAGAAGTAAGAGATGGAGGAATTCTGATGATGACTAGAAGTGAAGTCAACCAGGGATCCGAGATGGAATGGTATCTAGACACTAGTGCAAGTAATCATATGTGTGGGCATAAGCATTTGTTCAGTAATCTGAGACAAATAGAAGCCGGACATGTTTCGTTTGGAGATGCTTCAAAGGTTGATGTAAAAGGCCGAGGTACGATTTGTTTCTTGCAGAAAGATGGACGAATTGGGCGCATCCGAGATGTCTAATATGTGCCCGATTTAAAAAGTAATATTCTTAGTGTGGAAGAGAGGATTCAAAATTCCAGAAAAGGGAGGAGAGAATTCTCGTTTGTGTCTCCAACATTAGGCTGTTGAGAGAGCGTCTCCGAGAGGTTAAGAACAACCCTTGTTGAGAGCATTTCCACCATTGTTGTTAGTGAGGTTGAGTGTCTCCGGCTGAAGGCCGTTGAGAGTGATTGTAACCATTATTATTGAGAATAGTGGATTGTTCTGGACTAGGTCCCGTGGGTTTTCCTTTTGAAGGTTTTCTCCCACGTAAAGCTATTATTGGTTGAGTCTGGTGACTCCCCAGTGTTTGATCTTCGTTCTGGATACCATCAGATCAGGATAAAATCCGAAGATGTTCCTAAAACGGCCTTTAGATCCAGATATGGACACTATGAGTATTTAGTGATTCCATTTGGACTTACCAATGCCCCAGCCGTGTTCATGAGTTATATGAATCGGATCTTTAAATCCTACTTGGATCAGTTTGTAGTAGTGTTCATTGACGACATCCTGATCTACTCCAAGAATGAGGAAGA
>PYAF01001511.1:12240-27707 GCA_007407185.1 Glycine tomentella | reverse complement strand
ACTTCTTAATGTATTACTTTTAGGTATATTGTTATTTGTTTCACCTTTTTTTTCATATATTGTTTACCATGTTTATAATATTAATGAATCATATTTTGTTTATTTGTTTGTTTCAGCAAATATGGTTGCAACAAAATTGGTTATAACAAAGCTTGGTTTGTAAGATTCAGTTGTGATTCAGACTATTATAGTAAATATTATTCACAAATCTTTTGTTTTAATTTATATTATAAGTCTATTTTATAATATTATGTTGATGGTATTAAATGAATCAATTTTACTTCTTTCATACATTTGATAATATTGTGTTAATTGTATGAGATATTTGAAAAAATCGTGATATAAAATAGTAGTTCAAAAAAAATTAAATGGGTAACCCGGTGATCCGAACCGAACCGAACTGTTCATGAACGGGTTGAGTTGGGTTTCAATTTTTTTTTTTTGAAAACTGAACCGAAAAAATTTCGTTGGGTTGGATCCTGAATTTGGCCAAAATCGATCCGAACTGACCCGCGAATACCCCTAACCAAAAGGGGTCTTAAATCAATAAAAAAAAAATACAAAGAGAACCCAAGAATCATAAAATAAAATAAATTTGGGGGTAAAACCCAAAGGGTTAATAATATTTACAAACCCGAGCCCTAGTTCAAGCACTCAAGCGCGAATTGACCCTGTTGGGTAATCTTCTATTTACATGAAAGACAAGCTTTTTACCCTGAAACTCAGAAGAAGAGGACCAACATCTTGTAGGTGCAAGCATTGAGCCTCAAGTTCCACTTCTTGATGAGCGAAACACAACGTTCCAAGTCCTCGTCGGTGCTGAAGAACCTGATGAGGATGTTGACAATGGAGATGGAGCCGCAGACGGCACGACGGTCCATGTCATGGAGGAGCGTGCACGCTTGGTCGAACCGTGTGGGGTTGTGGATTTGGAGAGGATGAAGAAGAGGCGGTTGTAGATGAAGGACTCGTGGCGGAAGCTAGGTTTTAAGAAGGGGAAAAATTGGAAGACTCGAAGGGCGAGGGAGGGGTGTTTGAGGGCGTTGAGGATTTCAAAGCCTTTGAGAGGGGTGAGGGAGAGGGAGGAGAGGTAGTAATAGATGTCGGAGAAGGGGTCGGAAAAGGTGGTGGAGGGGGAAGGTACAGGGGAGTCGGAGAGTTAGAGGGAGAGTGAGAAACGAGAGACAAGGGAAACAATATATATATATATATATATATATATAAATTAAAATTGCTCACAGACGAAGACGATTTTATATCATACCCGTAGTCGTTTTGAAGAAACCAAACACGTGATCATGTAGCTACTGAACAACCACGACGGTTGCAATAAAAAATGTTGTTGTCTTGACGTTTCAAACACGTTATTTGACAACCGTCTTTGAATTGCCAACTTATTTACAAAATTGCCACCGGGCTCCAAACTATGACGGTTATCCTACAACTGACTTAAAATACGCATCTTAAAAGACCCTTTTTGTAGTAGTGATATTAATTTCGGTCATAATTCAAAAATAATATTTTAATCCCTAATTCCTTAGGTAAAAAGACCTAAGTTCCTTCATTAATGTCAATCTCTTACATATTTTAAAAAAATGTTTTAAGCTCAATGACCAAAAGATAACCATTAAGCCTCATCTTATTCCTAACTCTGAGGTTTAATGCGAATTTTACCACACTTCAAAACAAAGAAAGCATTTTCCAATTGCAATCTCATTTAAAATCAAGCTAAGGTTGGCCAATCCATAGCACAAGTTATTGCATTTTACTTTTTGTTACTTTTGTCGTGCTTTGTTATGTTGTTATAACTTGGCTAAGAAATCTTTAGATGGCTTGCTTTCAAACTTTTTTATTTAATCTATGAAAGAATTAGAGATAGTCATTTGGTTTGAAAAGTTTTATTTTTTTTCAAACTCACATTAAGAATTATATTGTGAAAATTGTTTATAAAAGACATGTCATTGTTGACAGCTCTGAATTGAGCACACATATCAACATGAAATTAAGCATAAATCATTCAATTCAACTATTACTTATACCTACACACATTCATTATTTATATGAAATGAATGTATTATACATATTTGATTGATACCTGCGTTATTCAACATGGTCAACTATCTATCATTCTAAATAAATGATTTTTTTAATCTTAGATGGACAGTTAGTTTGACTTATGGCGTTAGTTATTCTATTTATTAATTTAATATATACATAACATAAAAAGAAGAAGAACAAAATATTTAATTAAAGTTTATTATAATATGAAATATTGTATTTCTAATTTAATACCTAAAATATATGTACATTAAATGTATGTCTTTTGATATGAACAATGGTCAAGGATATACATACAACCCATATTTTTAAATTTTGATTCACAAAATCAAATTTTGACCCAATGTAATATTTCTTTTTTTTTTTTACTCACCGTTGCTGCATTTCAATTGCAAATGCAGTCACATCAATAACAACTTTCTACAACAACATCAATCACAAAAAGATATCTATACAATAGTTTAAAATCATGATTTCAAAACAAATTGTTGTTTCTATGGTTACAATATGTAATATATTATTATTTTGTAACATGTCTAACCATGGTGTTTAATGGAGACTTCTTCAAATGTATGTCTATCTTGCAATAATTATTTTTTAAAAAAACTAGTCAATTACTTATTTTTTAAAAATTGTTGTGCATCTCTTTACATGCAGCATGTTCTCAACATATGTCAATTACTTTACCAATTTAGATTTTAGAGCCAACATGGGAGCTCACAAAATTCAAGAACAAAAACCTTTATGAAATAACTAAAAAAATAGAACATCACACATTCAATATTAACCTGTATATAGATAACAAATTTCAAGCATCTCATGAAATGGATACCAAAAAATAATTATTGAACTTATTCATTTTCTTCTTATTATTAAAAATAATTCTAAACTACATGTTTAGTGATAAAATTTCTAGCATCTTTCTAGTTCTTACACTGCATTTGCATGTGGAACTTTTTGTATCACAATACGAAACATCACATAGGGGAACAAAAATTAAATGAATGCAATCTTCATCATTTTGACATTGTTGTGTTATGCTTGCTTTCTCCTTGTAGCATGTGCAAACTCCATTACGAAAAAAGACTATTGTGAAATTCTTTATAATAAATGTATGCATTTGAACATGAATATACCGGTCAAGAGAACATATACTAGCACAAGCTATTGTATTTTTCTTCTTATTATTTGTGTCACATTTTGCTATGTTGTTATAACTTTTCTAAGAAATGAGTTTTTTACTAAGAAACCTTTAAATGACAGACTAACATGCTTTCAAACTTTTTTTTTTATTTAGTCTACGAAAGAAATTTGAGATAGTCATTTAGTTTGAACGTCTTACTTTGTCAGACACACTAAGTATTACTTTGCGGTTTTTTAATTTATAAAAGATCGGTCATTCTTGACACCTCTGAATTGAGCAAAAGTGTCACCATGAAATTAAGCACACATATTCCTTAAATAATTTTGTTAATTGTTATGATCTCTTTTTTTCTAATAAACTTTTTCAATATAACTAGAACCGTTTTATAAAGTTGTTATATATAATAAACATAACACTTAAAATGTGAGTCAATTTGACTATATTTAATGTACATAGTCTTTCATATTAGTTTATAAATACTAAAAAGTAATTCCATTCAAATATTATTTATACTTATAAATATTCATTATTTTAATGAAATGAATGTATTATATTTATTTGACGGATACTTGCGTTATTCAGTATGATCAACTATTTATTATTCAAAATAAATGACTTTTTTTTAAATCTTAGATGGACAATTAGTTTGACTTGTAGCGTTATTTATTCTATTTATTAATTTAGTATACACATAACACAAATTGCTTACTATATAATAAGAATAATAAAAAGAAAACAAATAAAATATTCAATTAAGGATTATTATAATATGAAATATTGTATTTCCAATGTAAGACGTAAAATATACATACATTAAATGTATGTCTTTCAATGATAATAGTGGTCAAGGATATGCATACTGAAATTATTTTTAAATATTGTTCCATAACTTAAATTTTGATGCAATGCGTGTAAGATTTTCTTTGACTTACCCTTGTCACATTGCAATTGCAAATATGATCACATCAATAACAACTTTCTACAACATCATCAATCGCGAAAATCGTATCTACCTACAATTTAAAATCATGATTTCAAAAAAATGTTATTTTTATGTTTTCAACATGTGTTTTGATTATGATTTTTTTAACCTGTCAAACCATGGAGTTTAACTGAGATTTCTTCATATGTATGTCCATTTTGCTTTAAATGTTTTCCCTTTAATTCTACGCAAAGATTGTGAATAGTCACCCAATTTTAAGAGACATGTAATTTTTCAAATGTCTTTACAATATGAAAATAATGTTTTAGAACACAATTCTTTATCCATACAATAGTATATTTATTACATTAATTATTTTAAAAAAAATATAGTAAGTTAATTATTTTTCTAAAATTGTTGCACACTTGTTTACATGTAATGTGTTCTTCACATATGTCGATTAGTTTACCAATATAGATTTTAGAACCATGTAGATTTTAGAACCAACATTTGAGCTCACAAAATTTAAGAAAGAAAACCTTTATGAATTAACTAAAAAAATAGAACATCACACGTTGAATTTTAACCCTGTATAGATAACAAATTTCAAGCATCTCATGAAATGGATACCACAAAATAACTATTGAAATTATTCATTTACTTCTTATTATTAAAAATAATTATCAACTACATGTTTAGTGATGAATTCTGTAGCATCTTTCTAGTTGTTACATTTGCATTTGCATGTAGAACTTTTTGCATCACAATACGAAACTTCACATGGCGGAGCACAAATTAAATGAATGCAATCTTCATCATTTTGACATTGTTGTGTCATGCTTGCTTTCTCTTGGTAGTAGCACGTGAAAACTCCATTACGACAAAAGGCTATTCCCTTACAGTATGGTAACTTCATCTGGCAATCAACATTATTGTGACATTGATCAGGACCCGACGTTGTTGGTATAGTAGTGAATCCAAATGCTACAATATGATATTAAAAAAAAGTTAGTACAATCCTAGAACAATATATATGTGCTTTCATACACATAAAAAAAAACATATGTGCTCCAATATGCTCCAATTTTAAGATGTTGAAGAAAAATACCATTGGATGTTGTTAAAGTAAGAATGACCGCGATAAAAACAATCCTAACCAAAGCCATCATTATGTCTTGTCTTGTTGTAGTGTTTGTTAGGCTGACACTTACACAATAGCTTATTGATTCAATTGATACTTCTGTTACATATTTATAGCACTATATGATCTCTATACAAGGAAAGTTAATCTTATAACGAGTGTATATGGTCAAAAGTGAGAACTTTTTGCATCTTATCTTTCTATATGTAAGTTTATATCAATATAAATACATATCAAATATATTATTTAAGTTAGTTAGTTAATCAAATATTCTTGTTGTGCTATTTTAATATTAATTAATGTAAAATATTATTCAATATTATATTTCATGAATAAGGAAATGTTTTAATTCATTCAATGAAATTCTTTACAATAAATGTATGCATTTGAACATGAATATACCGGTCAATAGAACGTATACTAGCACAAGCTATTGTGTTTTTCCTCTTATTACTTGTGTCACATTTTGTTATGTTATAACTTTTCTAAGAAAGGAGTTATACTAATAAATCTTTAGATGACATACTAACATGCTTTCAAACATTTTTTATTTAGTCTACGAAAGAATTTGAGATAGTCATTTAATTTGAAACATTTAGTTTTGTCAAAAATACTATGTATTACTTTGTGATTTTTTTTTTATAAAAGATCGATCATTTTTCACACCTCTGAATTGAGCAAAAGTGTCAAGATGAAAATAAGCACAAACTTTCGTTAAATAGTTTTTTAATTGTTATGATCCCTTTGTTTCTAATAAACTTTTTCAATTTATCTAGAACCGTTTTATAATGTTGTTATATATAATAAACATAACACTTAAAATGTGAGTCAATTTGACTGTATATATTTAATGTACATATTCTTTCATATTAGTTTATAAATACTAAAAAGTAATTCCATTCAAATATTATTTATACTTATAAATATTCATTATTTTAATGAAATGAATGTATTATATTTATTTGATGGATACTTATGTTATTCAGCATAGTCAACTATTTATTATTCAAAATAAATGACTTTTTTTTAAAATCTTAGATGGACAGTTAGTTTGACTTGTGGCGTTACTTATTCTATTTATTAATTTAGTATACACATAACACAAATTGCTTCCTAGATAATAATAATAAGAAAAAGAATAAAATATTCAATTAAGGATTATTATAATATGAAATAATGTATTTCCAATTTAAGACGTAAAATATATATACATTAAATGTACGTCTTTCAATGAGAATAGTGATCAAGGATATGCATACCATTTAAGTATTGTTTCATAACTTAAAATTTGATGCAACGTGTGTAAGATTTTCTTTGACTCACAGTTGTCACATTGCAATTGTACATATGGTCACATCAATAACAACATCATCAATCACAAAAACAATATTTACCTACAGTTTCAAATAATGATTTCAACAAAAAATGTTGTTTTTTATGTTTACAAGACGATTTTTATTATGATTTTTTCACCTATCTAACCATGGAGTTTAACCGATATTTCTTTGTCTATATGTCTATGCTTTCAACATTTTCCCTTTAATTTAATAAAAAGATTGTGAATAGTCACCCAATTTTAAGAGGCTTGTACTTTTTGAAATGTCTTTACAATGTGATAATAATTTTTTAGAACACAATTCTTTTTCCATGCATTAGTAAATTTTGTACATTAATTAGTTTTAAAAAATTATAGTCAAATAATTATTTTCCTTAAATTGTTGCACACCTCTTTACACGTAGTGTGTTCTTCACATATGTTGATTACTTTACCAATTTAAATTTTAAAACCAACATTTGAGCTCACAAAATTCAAGAATGAAAACCTTTATGAATTAACTATAAAAAAAATAGAACATCACACGTTGAATTTTAATCTTATTCATTTTCTTCTTATTATTAAAAATAATTATCAACTACATGTTTAGTGATAAATTCTCTAGCATATTTCTAGTTGTTACACTTGCATTTGCATGTGGAACTTTTTGCATCACAATACGAAACTGTACATGACGGACCACAAATTAAATGAATGCAATCTTTATCATTTTGGCATTGTTGTGTTATGCTTGCTTTCTCTTGGTAGTAGCACGTGCAAACTCCATTACGACAAAAGGCTATTCCGTTACAGTATGGTAACTTCAACTGGCAATCAACATTATTGTGACATTGATCAGGACCCGACGTTGTTGGTATAGTAGTGAATTCAAGTGCTGCAATATGATATTAAAAAAATATTAGTAGAATCCTAGAACAATATATATGTGTTGTCATACACATAAAGAAAACATATGTGCTCCAATGTTAAGATGTTGAAGAAAAATACCATTGGATGTTGTTAAAGTAAGAACAACCGCGATAAAAACAATTCTAACGAAAGTCATCGTTATGCCTTGTCTTGTTGTAGTGTTTGTTAGGCTGACACTTACACAATAGCTTATTGATTCAATTGATACTGCTGCTACATACTTATAGCACTATATGATCTTTATAAAAGGAAAGTTAATCTCATAACGGGTGTATATGGTCAAAAGTGAGAACTTTCTAGATCTTATCTTTCTATATGTACGTTTATATCTATATAAATGCATATCAAATATATTATTTAAGTTAGTTGGTCAATCAAATCTTCTTGTGGTGCTAATTAAATATTTATTAATATAATGTGTAATTAATATAAAATATTATTCAATATTATATTTCATGAATAAGGAAATGTTTTAATTCATTCAGTGAAATTCTTTACAATAAATTTATGCATTTGAACATGAATATATTGGTCAATAGAACGAATACTAGCACAAGCTATAGTGTTTTTCCTCTTAGTACTTGTGCCGCATTTTGTTATGTTATAAATTTTCTAAGAAATGAATTTTCCTAAGAAATCTTTAGATAACATACTAACATGCTTTCAAACTTTTTTTATTTAGTCTACGAAAGAATTTGAGATAATCATTTAATTTGAAACATTTTATTTTGTCAAAAATACTATGTATTACTTTGTGATATTTTTTTTATAAAAGACCGGTCATTCTTGACACCTCTGAATTAAGCAAAAGTGTCAACATGAAATTAATTAAGCAAAAATTTTCGTTAAATAGTTTTTTAATTGTTATGATCCCTTTTTTCTAATAAACTTTTTCAATTTATCTAGAACCGTTTTATAATGTTGTTATATATAATAAACATAATACTTAAAATGTGAGTCAATTTGACTGTATATATTTAATGTACATAATCTTTCATATTAGTTTATAAATACTAAAAAGTAATTCCATTCAAATATTATTTATACTTATAAATATTCATTATTTTAATGAAATGAATGTATTATATTTATTTGATGGATACTTATGCTATTCAGTATGGTCAACTATTTATTATTCAAAATAAATGACTTTTTTTTGAATCTTAGATGGACAGTTAGTTTGACTTGTGGCATTACTTATTCTATTTATTAATTTAGTATACACATAACACAAATGGCTTCCTAGATAATAATAAGAAGAAAAAGAATAAAATATTCAATTAAGGATTATTATAATATGAAATATTGTATTTCCAATTTAAGACGTAAAATATATATACATTAAATGTATGTCTTTCAATGAGAATAGTGGTCAAGGATATGCACACCAAAAATATTTTTAAATATTGTTTCATAACTTAAAATTTGATGCAATGTGTGTAAGATTTTATTTGACTCACCGTTGTCACATTGCAATTGCACATATGGTCACATCAATAACAATAACAACATCATCGATCGCAAAAACAATATCAATCTACAATTTCAAATAATGATTTCAACAAAAAATGTTGTTTTTTATGTTTATAGTACATTTTTATTATGATTTTTTCACCTATCTAACCATGGAGTTTAACTAATATTTCTTTGTCTATATGTTTATTTAGCTTTCAACATTTTCCTTTTAATTTGATAAAAAGATTGTGAATAGTCACCCAATTTCAAGAGGCTTGTAATTTTTGAAATGTCTTTACAATGTGATAATAATTTTTTAGAACACAATTCTTTTTCCATGCATTAGTAAATTTTGTACATTAATTAGTTTTAAAAAAATTATAGTCAAATAATTATTTTTCTTAAATTGTTTCACACCTCCTTACATTTAGTGTGTTCTTCACATATGTCGATTACTTTACCAATTTAGATTTTAAAACCAACATCTGAGCTCACAAAATTCAAGAACGAAAACCTTTATGAATTAACTATAAAAAAAATAGAACATCACACGTTGAATTTTAATCTTATTCATTTTCTTCTTATTATTAAAAATAATTATCAACTACATGTTTAGTGATAAATTCTCTAGCATATTTCTAGTTGTTACACTTGCATTTGCATGTGGAACTTTTTGCATCACAATACGAAACTGTACATGACGGACCACAAATTAAATGAATGCAATCTTTATCATTTTGGCATTGTTGTGTTATGCTTGCTTTCTCTTGGTAGTAGCACGTGCAAACTCCATTACGACAAAAGGCTATTCCGTTACAGTATGGTAACTTCAACTGGCAATCAACATTATTGTGACATTGATCAGGACCCGACGTTGTTGGTATAGTAGTGAATTCAAGTGCTGCAATATGATATTAAAAAAAATTAGTAGAATCCTAGAACAATATATATGTGTTGTCATACACATAAAGAAAACATATGTGCTCCAATATTAAGATGTTGAAGAAAAATACCATTGGATGTTGTTAAAATAAGAACAACCGCGATAAAAACAATCCTAACCAAAGCCATCATTATGCCTTGTCTTGTTGTAGTTTTTGTTAGGCTGACACTTACACAATAGCTTATTGACTCAATTGATACTTCTGCTACATACTTATAGCACTATATGATCTTTATACAAGGAAAGTTAATCTCATAACGGGTGTATATGGTCAAAAGTGAGAACTTTCTAGATCTTATCTTTCTATATGTATGTTTATATCTATATAAATGCATATCAAATATATTATTTAAGTTAGTTGGTCAATCAAATCATCTTGTGGTGCTAATTTAATATTTATTAATATAATGTGTAATTAATATAAAATATTATTCAATATTATATTTCATGAATAAGGAAATGTTTTAATTCATTCAATGAAATTCTTTACAATAAATTTATGCATTTGAACATGAATATATTGGTCAATAGAACGAATACTAGCACAAGCTATAGTGTTTTTCCTCTTATTACTTGTGCCGCATTTTGTTATGTTATAAATTTTCTAAGAAATGAATTTTCCTAAGAAATCTTTAGATAACATACTAACATGCTTTCAATCTTTTTTTTATTTAGTCTACGAAAGAATTTGAGATAATCATTTAATTTGAAACATTTTATTTTGTCAAAAACACTATGTATTACTTTGTGATATTTTTTTATAAAAGACCGGTCATTCTTGACACATCTGAATTGAGCAAAAGTGTCAACATGAAATTAATTAAGCACAAATTTTCGTTAAATAGTTTTTTAATTGTTATGATCCCTTTTTTTCTAATAAACTTTTTCAATTTATCTAGAACCGTTTTATAATGTTGTTATATATAATGAACATAACACTTAAAATGTGAGTGAATTTGACTGTATATATTTAATGTACATAGTCTTTCATATTAGTTTATAAATACTAAAAAGTAATTCCATTCAAATATTATTTATATTTATAAATATTCATTATTTTAATGAAATGAATGTATTATATTTATTTGATGGATACTTACGCTATTCAGTATGGTCAACTATTTATTATTCAAAATAAATGACTTTTTTTAAATCTTAGATGGACAGTTAGTTTGAGTTGTGGCATTACTTATTCTATTTATTAATTTAGTATACACATAACACAAATTGCTTCCGAGATAATAATAAGAAGAAAAAGAATAAAATATTCAATTAAGGATTATTATAATAAGAAATATTGTATTTCCAATTTAAGACGTAAAATATATATACATTAAATGTATGTCTTTCAATGAGAATAGTGGTCAAGGATATGCACACCAAAAATATTTTTAAATATTGTTTCATAACTTAAAATTTGATGCAACGTGTGTAAGATTTTATTTGACTCACCGTTGTCACATTGCAATTGCACATATGGTCACATCAATAACAATAACAACATCATCGATCGCAAAAACAATATCAATCTACAATTTCAAATAATGATTTCAACAAAAAATGTTGTTTTTTATGTTTATAGTACATTTTTATTATGATTTTTTCACCTATCTAACCATGGAGTTTAACTAATATTTCTTTGTCTATATGTCTATTTAGCTTTCAGCATTTTCCCTTTAATTTGATAAAAAGATTGTGAATAGTCACCCAATTTCAAGAGGCTTGTAATTTTTGAAATGTCTTTACAATGTGATAATAATTTTTTAGAACACAATTCTTTTCCCATGCATTAGTAAATTTTGTACATTAATTAGTTTTAAAAAAATTATAGTCAAATAATTATTTTTCTTAAATTGTTTCACACCTCTTTACATGTAGTGTGTTCTTCACATATGTCGATTACTTTACCAATTTAGATTTTAAAACCAACATTTGAGGTCACAAAATTCAAGAACGAAAACCTTTATGAATTAACTATAAAAAAAATAGAACATCACACGTTGAATTTTAATCTTATTCATTTTCTTCTTATTATTAAAAATAATTATCAACTGCATGTTTAGTGATAAATTCTCTAGCATATTTCTAGTTGTTACACTTGCATTTGCATGTGGAACTTTTTGCATCACAATACGAAACTGTACATGAAGGACCACAAATTAAATGAATGCAATCTTTATCATTTTGGCATTGTTGTGTTATGCTTGCTTTCTCTTGGTAGTAGCACATGCAAACTCCATTACGACAAAAGGCTATTCCGTTACAGTATGGTAACTTCAACTGGCAATCAACATTATTGTGACATTGATCAGGACCCGACATTGGTTGTATAGTATTGAATTCAAGTGCTGCAATATGATATTAAAAAAATTAGTACAGTCCTAGAACAATATATATGTGCTGTCATACACATAAAGAAAACATATGTGCTCTAATGTTAAGATGTTGAAGAAAAATACCATTGGATGTTGTTAAAATAAGAACAACCGCGATAAAAACAATCCTAACCAAAGCCATCATTATGCCTTGTCTTGTTGTAGTTTTTGTTAGGCTGACACTTACGTACAATAGCTTATTGATTCAATTGATACTTCTGCTGCATATTTATAGCACTATATGATCTTTATACAAGGAAAGTTAATCTCATAACGGGTGTATTTAGTCAAAAGTGAGAACTTTTTGGATCTTATTATTTTATATGTACATTTATATCAATATAAATACATATCAAATATATTATTTAAGTTAGTTGGTCAATCAAATCTTCTTGTGCTAATTTAATATTTATTTATATAATATGTAATTAATGTAAAATATTATTCAATATTATATTTCATGAATAAGGAAATATTTTAATTCATTCAATGAATTTTTTTTACCATAAATGTATGCATAATGTATGCATTTGAACATGAATATACTAGCACAAGCTATTGTGTTTTTCCTCTTATTACTTGTGTCGCATTTTGGTATGTTATAACTTTTCTAAGAAAGGAGTTTTACTAAGAAATCTTTAGATGACATGCTTTCAAACTTTTTTTATTCAGTCTAAGAAAGAATTTGAGATAGTCATTGAATTTGAAACATTTTATTTTGTCAAAAAGCACTATGTATTACTTTGTAATTTTATTTTTTTTTTTATAAAAGACCGGTCATTCTTGACACCTCTAAATTGAGTAAATGTGTCAACATGAAATTAAGCACAAATATTTGTTAAATATTTTTTTTAATTGTTATGATCTCTTTTTTTCTAATAAACTTTTTCAATTTATCTAGAAACGTTTTATAATGTTGTTATATATAATAAACATAACACTTAAAATGTGAGTCAATTTAACTGTATATGTTTAATGTACATAGTCTTTCATATTGGTTTATAAATACTAAAAAGTAATTCCATCCAAATATTATTTATACTTATAAATATTCATTATTTTAATGAAATGAATGTATTATAATTATTTGATGGAACTTACGATATTCATTGTGGTCAACTATTTATTATTCAAAATAAATGACTTTTTTTTAAATCTTAGATGGATAGTTGGTTTGACTTGTGGCGTTACTTAATCTATTTATTAATTTAGTATACACATAACACAAATTGCTTCCTAGATAATAATAATAATAAGAAGAAGAAGAAGAAGAAAATATTCAATTAAGGACTATTATAATATGAAATATTGTATTTCCAATTGAAGACATAAAATATATACACATTAAATGTATGTCTTTCAATGAGAATAGTGGTCAAGGATATGCATACCGAATTTTTTAAAAAAATTTGGTCCACAAACAGAAATTTTGATGGAACGTGTGTAAGATTTTTTTGACTCACATTTACCGCATTACAATTGCAAATATGGTCACATCAATAACAACTTTCTACAACATCATCAATCACGAAAAAAGTATCTACCTACAATTTAAAATCATTATTTCAACGAAAAATGTTGTTTTTATGTTTATAATATGATTTTTATTATATTTTTTAACCTATATAACCATGGAGTTTAACTGATATTTCTTTGTCTGTATGACTATTTAGCTATAAACATTTTCCCTTTGATTCGATAAAAAGATTGTGAATAGTCACTCAATTTTAAGAGGCTTGTACTTTTTGAAATGTCTTTACAATGTGATAATAATTTTTAGAACACAATTTTTTATCCAAACATTAGTATATTTTGTACATTAATTATTTTAAAAAAAATATAGTCAATTAATTATTTTTCTTAAATTGTTGCACACCTCTTTACATGTAGTGTGTTCTTCACATATGTTGATTAGTTTACCAATTTAGATTTTAAAACCAACATTTGAGCTCACAAAATTCAAGAACGAAAATATTTATGAATTAACTATAAAAAAAATAGAACATCACACATTGAATTTTAATCCTGTATAGATAACAAATTTCAAGCATTTCATGAAATGGATACCACAAAATAACTATTAAATGTGATGACTCTGATGCCTAGCGCGGCTGGCGCGGTCAGCGCCAGGGTTCTTAAGCAGAAAACCCTGTCTGTGATGTGGCACGAGTAGCACCGGCTTGGCGCGAGTAGCGCCATAGCTTCGGGAGGTTGACGCCAGTGGCGCCCAGGTGACGCGGTCAGCGCCACAAGTCCTCCAGAAACTCAGTTTTCTCTGGAAGTTCACGCGGTCAGCGCCATTGGTGGCGCGAGTCGCGCCACAAGTGCCCTGGAAAACCATTTTCCTCTGAAATCCAGCGCGGGTGGCGCCAGAGGCGGCGCGAGTCGCGCCGGAAGTGCTCTGGAAAGTCAGTTTTCTCTGGAAATCGGCGCGGTCAGCACCAGGGGTGGCGCGGTTGGCGCCACAGGTTTTGAAAGAGTGGCGCGGGTAGCGCGGGACGTGGCGCGATCCGCGCGGGACGTCTGTCAGAGTTGGTATAAAAGGCCAAAGTCGCGATTTTGGGGGAGAAAACCTTCTTCTTCTTCCCTGGAACGTTCCTCCTCTATTGTTGAAGCTCCAAGCTTCATTCTTGCACCATAGTTCACCAAAACAAGTCCCTTAAACACTATTCTTGATGGAAAACACCTAGTGAGCTTGAATCTTTCATCCATTTTCCTTGAAAACCCCAAATTAGAGAATCCTTTTCTCAAGGAAAGTTCTTGAAGCTTGAGTTCGGCGAGGAACGGCGACGATTCGTGGGTACCCAAGCTAGGGGGAGTTGTCCTTGGGCCTTCCTTGTCGTCATTGAGGTAAGAAACTCAAGTTTCACCGTTTAATTTGTTGATTGGGGTTTTGGATGAATAGTGACCCACTTGTGATAGTGCTAGAATTAGCCTTGGGTCCTTTAGATATATATGATTAGAATGTGTTGAGGATGAAAGATTAGCTCTCAATTGCTAGTTTGGTGAACTTTGATTATGGGCTCTAGGTGAGGCATGTTTTGTTGATATACTGAGTTGCTTAGTTTTGTTGGACATGCTAGAGCCTTGGTATGTGTTTTGTTGTGCCTTAGAGGCCATGAGAACGGTGCCTTGTGTGTGTGATATGGACCGTTCGAGCCCTGTGTGAATTCTGAGGAATTGG
>PYAF01001510.1:4571-15141 GCA_007407185.1 Glycine tomentella | reverse complement strand
GGACTTAATCGATTACGTATCGGAATAATCGATTAAGTGGTTCGTTCTTGGAACTGAGGAGTCACTATGAGCATTTTAATCGATTACCATCTTGATTTAATCGATTACATATGCGAAATAATCGATTACTGGAGCGTGTTTAATCGATTATTAGCAGTTAAAAAACAGTTATAAATAGCACCTCTTAAGCTGAGGTTAGGAGACTTTTGTGCAATTCGAGAAATACGAGTTCTAAGCATTCAAAAACTCTCTGAGCCTTCATTAGTGACATTTTCTCTCAGCTTCTAAACATTGAGTCTACAAAAAATTGAATGAGTCTTTGAATCAAGAAGGTGAAGCAATCAATGTTCATTCGAAGCTAGGAAAGAATTGGATATGTGTTGGTAATCTGTCATTCAACCTGTGATTCATTCATGTGCATTCATTCTTGGATTATCAGGTGATATCTTTCCTTGTCTTTGAAAGTGTAAAACTATTCTATTGAATTTTTGTAAAGATTATTCTATAGTAAATGGGTTTCTTGCAAGTGTAGAGATAGTGTTTCTCTAGGAACAGCTGAGTAGTGTTCTCAGTGTGTGGTTTTGGTCTCTAAGGATCTAATAGGGTTTTAGATTTCTGAACTTCATCTAGGTTGATGAAGAGAGGCTTGTAAATTTGCTTGTAAGGATATTTTTTGCAATAGTGGAACTCTACTCTAGTGTTGAGTGAAAGAACTGAATGTAGCCTCATAGGGTTTGAGGTGAACCAGTATAAATCTTGTGGTTAATCTTTCTTTTCATCTCTTCATCTCTTAATAACTTTGTTTGTGAATCAATTTCATTACACAGAATATTATACTCTGTTTTCTATTGTTCTTGGAAAGGGAAGTTGATTGAATATTGATTCTTGGTTTTGAAACAATTTTGAATGTGATAAAGATCCTGTGGTAAACTCTGATTTTAAAATTTTAATTGGCCAAGGTTCAACCAATTCACCCCCCCTCTTGGTTGTTTTGAAGTGTTCCTTTGTTTTTCATATTGTTTCTCCATAATTTTGTTTTCAAAATACATGAAATATCCTATGCATGCTGTGGTCACATGAATAAAATTAGGGTTTTTAATTTTGTTCATTTTTGATCTTGTTATTTTTGTGTTTTGTTATAATGAATTGTTCATAAGCATAACATAATATTTTTGTGACAAAATTTTTCATACAAGTCTATGTATATAAATGGTTGATTGAATGGTTTAATTTTTGTATTCTTTGAGAAAGAATCAACAAAATTTGAATTATGTATTTGGATACATATTTCGGCCATTTAAGAGATAATAATATTGTGTGCTTGTTAGTTGTTTAACTTTTAAAGTGCAAATATGGAAGGGGATGGTCATGGTGCCCGAATTTAAATTTTGAATTTAAATATTTGAATTCAAATGTTTTAAATTTGAATTCAGATTTTGTTTTAGTTTAAATTGGAGCTGTAATTTTGAATTTTAAATTTTGTATATTCTTTTCATCCTCCAAAGATGTATTGGAGTTTCTTTAATTATTTTGTAATTAGAAAATTAGGCTAGTGGCGTTTAGGCATGGAAGATTTCATGATGGAACTGCGGCCTAGGAGCAAGAAGAAAGAAAGCACGAGCACCTGACTATCTCATATAAAATCTGTTTTATGTATGTTGTATGTTTTAAAACGACTAGTATGCATGAGATAGAGTATCGCGAATGTATGTTTTATTATGCATGTCCAAAAGCAACTAGTGTAATCTGATAGATGTTTGACATAGGATACGACTAGTATAATAATAGTACTTACACGTTTGGTGAGACCCATTAAAATAAAAGAAACCCTTAAAAGGAATCAATTATTAAGCACATGATTACCTCCCACCACCAATGCCACTCGAAATTCCTCTACATGGTGGTGCACCACAACTCAGTTGGGACCCACTGTTTCGTTGAATAATAGCAGTATTAGAAGTGTGAGACACTTAAGGTGCTGGTTAGTGCTTAACTGAATATATGAGTTGCAGGCTCAGCCGCGCTTATGTATTTGGGGTAATAATGCCAGGTTGGTTGCATGAGATGCACCACTAAGTGACAAGGAGTTGTGAACCTGATGTTAAGAGAAGGTATGAAATACTGTTGATAAGGATCAACCCATTATTTAGTTTAATTTTGCAGTCTCAGACGAAGATTAAAATAAATAATCATACTCTTAATCCCACTAAGGTAATTTTAAGATAAAATAACCCTAAGTCAAAATAACAAGGGTCATTGACTTAGATAAAATAGTGGAAGAGCATATTATTTAAAGTCTTTAATAATTTGTTCTTATTTCATGACAATATATTTATTAGTTTATCCTTACATCTTCTCAGTTAATAGTATGACTAATCAACTGTCACTACGCTCTATTCTCGATACAAACAAACTGAACGGTTCAAATTTTACGGACTGGTATCGGAACCTGAGAATTGTTCTTAGGGCCGAGAAAATCGCTTATGTCCTAGAAGGTAATTTACCCATAGCTCCTAAGGAAGGGGAAGCTGATTATGAGTTCTACGATATGGAAGCTCATAAATTGCACATGAACGACAATACAATGGCAGTATGCATCATGTTGGCATCCATGTTGCCTGAGCTACAAAAGCAGCATGAGCATATGGATGCTCCCTCTATCATCTTGCATCTCAAGGAGTTGTATGATGTTAAAGGTAGACATGAGAGGTATGAGGCCTCTCGAGAATTGTTCTCATGTAGGATGTCTGAAAGCATGAGTGTGAGCAGTCATGTTCTCAAGATGATTAGGCTTATTGAGAAGCTAGGAAATCTAGGCTTCGTGATGGATGTCGAGCTAAGTAATGACTTAATCCTCACATCACTTCCACCTTCCTTTAGTCAATTCATTATGAATTACAACATGCATGGGATGCTTGTGAGCTTGCCTGAGTTGTTAAGTATGTTAACAATTGCTGAGGTGTCTATCAAAAAGGATAAGACACACTCTCTTCTGATTGGTGGGCCTAATAAGGAAAAGGGTAAGGTTAAGGAGCCTGCAAAAAAAGGAAACTCCCTTAAGCCCAAAGGTAAACCTAAGAAGAAGAAGGGCAACAAGAAGGGTAAGAGTGCACCTAAGGACAAAAGCGATGTTGTGTGCTTCCATTGTGGCAAGACTGGCCATTGGAAGAAATACTGTCTAGACTACTTGAAGAGTGTGAAGGACAAGAAACATAGTGATGCTTCTGCCTCGGGTATTTACATGATTGAGATCAATTATTCTTATGCTAATCCGACTTCATGGGTAGTAGATACCGATTGTGGTTCTCACATCTGCAATATATTGCAGGTACTTAAGAGTCCCAGAAGATTGGAGAAGAATGAGGTTGACCTTCGTGTTGGTAATGGAGCAAGAGTTGCTGCTCAAGCTGTTGGAGATACAGACCTCAATTTGCCTACGGGCCTTTTATTGCATTTGAATAATTGCCTTTATGTTACGGGCATTTCTAGAAACATTATTTCAATTTCTTGTTTGGAACGAGATGGCTTTTCTTTTAATATTAAGGATGCTACATTTTCTATCATTATGAATGATATGGTTTATGCTACTGCTTCTTTGGTAAATGGCTTATATGTTTTACAAACGGGAACAGAAATTCTCAATGTGAATGTGAAACGACCTAGGACAGATAATCAATCTTATCTGTGGCACTGTAGACTAGGGCACATAAATGAAACAAGATTGTCTAGGATGCATGCAAATGGATACCTAGATTACATGGATTTGGAATCCTATGGACAATGTGAATCTTGTCTATATGGGAAAATGACTTGTCACAAGCCCAAAGGGCTTAAGAGTCATAGGACTAGTGAGTTATTAGAACTCATTCACTCTGATGTTTGTGGCCCAATGTCTATAGAGGCTAGAGGAGGATACTCCTATTTCATTACCTTTACGGATGATAAATCGAGATTTGGGTATGTTTACCTGATAAGAAATAAATCTGAGGCCTTTGAAAAGTTCAAGGAGTATAGGAATGAAGTAGAGAAACAACGTGGAAAAATGATTAAGACATTACGATCAGATCGTGGTGGTGAATATCTGAGCCATGAGTTTCAGGATTATCTGAGAGAGAATGGAATTCTCTTGCAGCTTAATGCACCGTACACACCACACCAAAATGATGTTTCCGAAAGGAGAAACAAAACCTTGTTAGACATGTCAGGTCTATGATGAATGAGAATTCAACTTGCAAAATCGTTTTGGGGATATGCCTTAGACACAGCGGTGTACCTTCTAAATAGGGTACTGTCTAAATCTGTTCAGACCACTCCATATGATATATGGAATGGTAAGAGACCCAACCTGAGTTATCTCAAAGTATGGGGATTGCCAACATATGTCAAATCATTGACATCAGACACGCTTAGTGCTAAATCATTAAATGTCTATTTGTGGGGTATCCCAAAGGAACTAAGGGATACTACTTTTACTCATTGGAAGAACACAAGGTGTTTGTGTCCAAAAATGCTGAATTCCTTGAAAATGATTTACTCTCTCAAGGAGCCAGTGGGAGTAAAATTGATCTTGAAGAAGTTCAAAGACCATAAGAACAGATTGAGGAACCCGAGTCTGCACTGCAGGCGACATTCTCCAATGGAGAAGTAAACACATAACTTGGTAGGTCTACTAGGGTCATCCATCCACCTGAGAGGTATGGGATAGTGATTGAGAATCAACAAACCGTAGAGGATAATGAACCAAGTAACTATGAGGAGGCAATCAAGGATGTTGACTCCTCTAAATGGCTAGAAGCCATGAAATCTGAAATAGATTCGATGTATCAAAACAAAGTATGGACCTTGGTTCCACAACCGCCAAAAAAAAATTCCTATCGGTAATAAGTGGGTCTTTAAGAGAAAGACTGATGAAAATGGCAACGTTCAAACCTATAAAGCTAGGTTGGTTGCGAAAGGATATCGTCAAAGACAAGGTGTTGACTATGATGAGACTTTCTCACCCGTTGCCATGATCAAATCTATTAGGATAATGCTTCCCATAGCAGCATATCACGACTATGAGATTTGGCAAATGGATGTCAAGACTGCCTTCTTGAATGGATTCTTGAAGGAGGAAGTGTACATGACACAACCTGAAGGTTTTGAATCTAAAGGCCAAGAACATATGGTATGCAAGTTGTAGAGGTCGATATATGGGCTAAAGCAAGCATCACGAAGTTGGAATATTCGTTTTGATGAAATCGTTAGGAGTAACAGATTCATCAAGAACGAGGATGAACCTTGTGTTTACAAGAAGGATAGTGAGAGCAATGTTGTTTTCTTATTACTCTATGTAGACGACATACTACTAATAGGAAATGACATCCCCACATTACAAACAACTAAAGACTGGCTTTCAGAAAGCTTCACCATGAAGGATTTGGGAGAAGCGACCTTTATACTTGGTATAAAGATCTATAGAGATAGATCTAAAAGGCTGCTGGGATTATCTCAATCCACGTATATTGACAAGATGCTAAGAAGGTTTAGCATGGAAGGGTCGAAAAGGGGTTTTCTTCCCGTCAGTCATGGGTACATCTTTCCAAGGCTATGTGTCCTAACTCACTGCCTAAGAAAGACTGCATGAGTGGAATTCCATACGCTTCGGCTATTGGGTCTATCATGTATGCCATGATATGTACAAGACCAGATGTCTCATATGCTTTGAGCAGTACGAGTAGATACCATTCAAACCCTGGAAAGGGTCACTGGACAGCAGTCAAGACTATCCTTAAGTACTTGAGAAGAACTAAGGATGCGTTTCTGGTCTATGGTGGGGTAGATGAGCTTTCAGTGAAAGGTTTCACTGACGCCAGCTTTCAGAGTGACAAAGATGACTGCAAGTCACAGTCAGGGTTCGTATTCACCTTAAATGGTGGGGCAGTATCTTGGAAGAGTTCCAAGCAGCAGACTACAGCAGATTCTACGATAGAAGCTGGGTACATAGCCGCTTCAGAAGCAGCCAAGGAGGCCATCTGGATCAAGAAGTTCATATCTGAACTACGGGTGGTTCCAAGCGTGGATGAGCCCATATAGTTGTATTGTGACAACACTGGGGCCATTGCGCAGTCAAAGGAACCTAGGTCTCATCAAAGATCTAAGCACGTACTCCGAAGATATCACTTGATTAGAGAGATCATTGATAAGATGGATGTAAAGATGAATTATATTCCCACGGATGATAACCTAGCCGACTCTTTGACAAAGGTTGTTTCTCAGAGAAAATATAATAGTCATTATGAGGCTTTGGGTTTACGACTTAGGTCTGATTAGCTCTAGGCCAAGTGGGAGATTGTTAGTAAATGGATGTCCTAGAGACAATCTTTTCATTAGATTAGGACGTACATGTACTTTTCATATTGTTATGAATAAATTATAAGCACTCTTTATCTTGTTTCATATTCAGTCTCGATATCATTATTAATATATGAGTAACTGGATCAAACCCTTGGAATAGAATAGGTATCTCTTGAATATCAGTGATGGGATCACGATCATGAGGATTCAAGGATACCAGATGTCTACTCCTAAATTTCAAGTTCCTAGTCTAAAGACACTAAAAATGGGGATCAGCGATCTCGGGTAAGACTAGCACGGCTTATCTACTTGTATGCAGATACAAGGTAAAGACGTCATGAGCTACAGACATGGAGCTGTCTTAGCTAAAGTCGTGGGTGGACCTATAAGGTTATAGCTCGCACTGAACAGACCCACAAAGAGACTCTATGAGGAAATCTCACAGACAGTATCATTAGAGTAGTCTCTGGGTGTGTCTTTCCTTAGACCAAAAGTTTTCACCTAGACTGTCTTCTAGAAGACATGCTTTGATTGTATATCTCGTCTGCCTGAAACATGGAGACACATAGGTATACCTTTGGGCATGTCCTGAAAGAACACGAGTCTAGGGTGAATAGCTAAAGGAATTCGTCAAATCTCTGGGAGAGATTAGGTTATTTGTAAATAGGAGAAATCGGGATGACATTTACAGGACTCGGGAATCTATGCATAGTAAAAGAAATCATGAGATGATTTTCCTTTAGAGTCAGTAAAATTGGAGACTCCCTATTTTGTGTTAAAGCTTACCCTAGACCGCAAGGGCTGATACGTTTCTTTACCCTAGGTTTTATGGGAAGGTAACCGAGACGAAAGGAAATACATACAGAAACCAAATAGATTTAATAGGATGATCTTGTCATTTTCCTAACTAGTTCTGGGGCAACAAAGCATTGCTAGTGCTCTGTGTTGTCATTACATGGGTAGAGGCCTTGTTGGGCCGAAACTCATTTATGTCAGTAGCTATGTTGGGCCTAATGGGTCACACACTAACACTTTATTGTCATGACATTATAGCATTAAAGGTTTTGGGCCTAATAATGGTTGTTGGCCAAGAAAGAGTTTAGAAACTTATCTTAAAGAGAGAGGGGTGCATGAATGGAGTTAATGGGCTTGGATAGTCCAATACATTATTAATTAATTTAAATAGTTAAATTAATTATCTAATATTTAAATTTGATAATTTAAATTTTGAACTTAAATATTTGAATTTAAATATGAATTAACTATAGTAGATAGTTTCATATCAAAAGGAGAAGATAAGAGCTAGATTTGAATTTGAATTCAACTAGCATCTTATCATGATCATATCCTAGATTTTAGGAAGAAGTTTTAGGGCTGATTAGAGGCTTATCATATGGCTGGATATTTGATTATTATTTGGCAAAATAAATTCCAAGTAATTGACTTGGTCTTAAGAAGATAAGATAGAAGGTTGTTGGCAATTTTTGAAATACAACAATTTTATCTTTTCTTCACGTGTGAATCTTGTTTGGAGTTGAGAAATGCTTTCATTTTGATTCATCTTGAACATCTCATATTCATGTATTAATGAGTGCTTTCTTGATCTCCTCACTTCCTCAGTTCCTTCATGGGTGATCTCTAGCATCTCCCACATCTCTTTGACACTTGTACATCTAACAGTTCTGAAAAATTCATCAGAAGAAAGAGCAGAAGTTATCATGTTCTTAGCTTTAAAATCATACTGAACAATTCTTTTTTCATCATCATTCATCTCATCCCAATCCTTGGGAATCATGTTATTATCAACCACTTTGATGGGCACCCTAGGACCCTTTTCTATTGCATTCCATGCTCCTGGATCATTGGATTGAATAAAGATTTTCATTCTATTTTTCCAAAAACTGAAGTTCTCCCCTTCAAACAAAGGAAGTCTGTTTAAAGATGCACCTTCTTTAAAGGTTATTTGTGAAGTATTCATTTTTTAAAAAAATGGATCTTGAGTAACTTACAAGACCTAGCTCTTGATGTCAATTGTAAAATATAGGAACACTTCACACTTAACCAAGAGGGGGGGTGAATTGGTTAGGCTTGGTAGTTTAAATAATTATTCTTGAATTAAAATCAGAGTTTTTCCCTTTATGGATCTTTATCACTTTTATAACCAAGAAACCTTATTCAATCCAAAGTTTAACCCAAGATATGTAATACTTAAAGGACTTGGTTGATGACAAGAACTTCCAAACAAGAAAGATAAAATACAGCAAGCAATAAAAGTATGAACAGCACACAAGGATTTATACTGGTTCACTTCAAACACTATGAAGCTACATCCAGTTTTCTTCCACTCAACACTAGAATGGAGTTCCACTAACAAGTTATTGCAAAGCCTCTCTTTATCAACCCTAGATAATGTTCAGAAATCTAAAACACTATTAGATTCTTAGAGACAACCCACTGAGAACACTACTCAGTAAATCCCCTAGAGAAACCCTATCTCTAGATTACAAGCAAGAAACCCATTTACAATAGACAAATCAAAAACAAAAACTTAGCACAGAAATACAACTGCAAAGATTAAGGAAAGTAGTCACCTGATGATCCAATGAACAATATGCATATGAATGATTTCACCAGGTATAAGAATGATTGCAGCCTTAGAATATGACTTTCCTTAAGCTTTGACAAAGAAAGAACTTGCTTCACTGAATTCTTAATAACCCATAAGTGTTTGGTGAAAACAAGAACTCAATGAACCCAGAAAAACCACTACATGAATGTTTTGAAAGCTTTAGAATGCTCAGTGTGCGAATTGATCAAGTTATTAGAAAACAGCTAAGCAGGGGTTCTATTTATAACAGCTTTCTAACTGTCAGTAATCGATTACATACGCTCCTGTAATCGATTAATTCACATATGTAATCGATTATTTCAAGACTGTAATCGATTAAACTGTTCAACAAAAGTTCTGGGTTTGAGCAACGAACAGAATAATCGATTATTCCGTCTTGTAATAGATTAAGACAGTAAGCTCCTATTTTTGAAATACACTATGTAATCGATTACGAATGTTAGTAATCGATTAAGTCAGGGAGATTCATAAAATAGTTTGTACTAAGTAATCGATTACAATGTTTGGTAATCGATTAATGCAATGAAACATGTTAAACATAGGCATACAATGTAATCGATTACTATCTGTGGTAATTGATTAAGTCAGTGAGATGCTATTTCCTATTTAGCCTATGTAATCGATTACTACTTATTGGTAATCGATTAAAGCATTCATTATATTAGTTTATATGAGATTCTAGGTAAAATAATCGATTAATCCGATATGTAATCGATTACATTGTTTTTGAAATGTTTTCCAGAAGGCACAAAGAACAAAATAATCGATTCTTACCATAGTGTAATCGATTAAGCCAGCAAGAACATATTTTCCAAAAAATTTGATTGAACTTGCTTGATTTACCAAGTGCTTGTATGTATCAAAAACTTAACTTTGATTAATTTAAATGAATGATATGCATGCTATGCAATGGATCATCAGAAAATACTCCTTCCTTTTACATTATGACAATTTGACGTCCAAGTCTTCAAAGCATGTTGAAAGCACAAAACCAAGTTTGTTCCATTTGTTCTTTCTTCAAGTGATTCCTCTTTTGTATCAACACATGAAGAACATGAAAACATGAATTTCACACAAAACTTGAAGAACACTAGTAAGGGTAGGTGGCAGAACAAATCACAAAGCCAACCCACCCAGAAATATATATATATATATTTCTCCAAGTCCTTTAATGCCAACCATGTTTATGAATGGAATATAGATCACAAAACCGAATACCGAATCCTCAATATCCTCCAGCAAATGACCATGGTTGCCACAGCCTATGATACAACCCTTAACTTCACGGAAGCAGTTATTGTAAACATTTTAGTTTCCGGACTGTGCCATCATTTTCCATTTTGACAGCACTCTGGATGGTAATCTTATGTTCCTCAGAAAGATAGTTATCCCACCAGCCTTTTAGTTGTCCAGTAAATCCGGAAACTAAAATGTTTACAATAACTGCTTCCGTGCAGTTAAGGGTTGTATCATAGGACGTGGCAACCATGGTCATTTGCTGGAGGATATTGAGGATTTGGTATTCGATTTTGCCATCTATGTTCCATTCATAAACATGGTTGGCATTAAAGGACCCACCTCCCAAAAGGCCTTACATCTAGAACA
>PYAF01001509.1:24337-39372 GCA_007407185.1 Glycine tomentella | reverse complement strand
TTTGCTTATGGTACTCTGTGGTGATAATCTGAGATCTCAGTCATGCATCATTTAACAAGAAATCATGCATCATTTTTCATGAATCTGGTTCTGTTTATAAATAATGATTTATTCGTTATTTATATGTAACGTTATTTCAATTTCTGTCGATTATCTAATCATGTTTATTAAATACTTACCCGAGTTGTGTCTGTGGTTTAACACCTGTGATGACCCCAATTTATTTGGGTGAGCAGAAGAACAGTGAGCTGAGGAAAGCATTAAGGAAGAAGCTGGATGTTCTGTGTGCTGTTGGATGACTGTATACTTTATTTGTGATTTTCTGTTTGTCTGTATTTGATACTATGCTATGCTGTATGTATCTGATGTTTAAACAGATTATTTGGGACTGCGTTGTATCCGGACTGTATCTTAAATTATATTTGAACCGTATATTTTGACAATTTTACGAACGCGTTAGGAAAATAAATTATTACGTATAATTAATTTTACGTAAACGAAATTACGTAGAAAAAAATTATGTAAATTAATAAGCGTAATCAATTAAATACGAATAAGAAACGTAGTCGTTATACTCTAAGAGCTTCATACCTTCATCATAAACCATATAAACACCTCCTAATCACCTCTAACCTTAATTAGAACCAAATAGAAGCCAAATTTCAGCCTAGTTGGAGAGAAACCCATTCCTTGAGTTTCTTGAGGGAGAGCTGAGCTTTGGAGGAGAAAGGAAGTTGGCCCAAGGACGTTAGAGTTAGGAGAAAGACTTCTCCAGCCTTCCTCTATTGATCTAAGGTAAGAAACTCATGTTTTAACCGTTTGATTTGTGGAATGGGAGAATGGATGAATAGTAACCAATTGATGATAGGGCTGGAATTAGACTTAGATTCTTTAGAAAAGGATAGTCAGGAGGTTGTTCTGAGAGATATGGAACTTTGAAACTAGAATTGTGATGAAGTTTGAGTTTGGCTTTGGGAGGAAGAAGTGTGTGTGAATAGGAGGTACTATGACATGTATGAACTTAAGTACCTTTACAAAAGTTGTTCATAAGGCCAAATAAATGGTGAAAACATGTTCATATATATGTTTTGGCTGAGTTGAACAACTGTTGGTTTTTGGTATAAATGAAGCTTTGAATTGATCTGTACAGAGTCTTAAAGGGACTCTAAGGCCTTAGTCAGACTGAGGCAGACCACTGAGGGTCGATACATTGCCTAGTAGAAGTTAGGCTGTGATAAACTTTAAGTTAGAAGACAGAACCTGATTATGAAAGGAAGGGTGTTACCTTCCCTATAAGCGGTTGAATACCGTTTCTGATTGTCTATTTCATGCCTATTGTAGGACGTGAGACGCATAGCACTGGTGGAGGTCACCACGAGACTAGGGGAGCTGATTCTGAGCTGCGACCAGGTAAGCTCAGTGTTCTTGGGGAATGTTTCCCTGCTTGTGTCACTGCACCCAAATGGGTGGTTATTTGATGCATCTTGTATGTTGATGCTATATGATGCTATAATAATGAAACATGTGTTTGATATTGATGAAATGTCTTGATGATTGCTGGCAATTGAGTGCTAGCTTGACCCTGAGATAGGGTATATGCTTGTAGTTTTACACTGAGATAGTGTATGTTGTATTGATTATGATGATGACATATGGTTTGATTGTGTGAGAACTTACTGGCCAGTAGGATGAGGAACTATGGACCCCTTGGGAACGTACCCACTCGGTGGATGATCTCCCTTGGGATAATCCATAGGCGTCCATGTAAACCCTGAATAGATGTACCCACTTGGTGGATTATCCTATTCAGGTATTGGGTGACAAGTCCTGAGTAGATGTACCCACTCAGTGGATGATCCTATTCAGGCATAGATGAAGGGAGTCCTGAGTAGATGTACCCACTCGGTCGGTGATCCTATTCAGGTACTCGGTGGAAAGTCCTAAGAGAATGTACCCACTCGGTGGATGATCTCTCTCAGGCACTGTATGTTGTTGCATATGTTTGTGTTGAGATGCCATGTGAATATAGCTTGTACTTGTGAACCGTGAAGGCTGATTGTATAATCTGATTTCTATTATATTATGTTATATGTACATGTATTTATATGCTGGGAAGTGAACAAGGGGGAGGGAAACCTCTGAGAACCCTGAGTTTACTGGGATGATTATCTCACCCCTGTTTGGGGATTATGTTGCAGGAACAGAGACTACAGTCACTGAGAGATCCCAAGGCAAGAGGCTTGAACTGGGATAGTGTGAAGATAACCCTAGGTTTAGATGACTGAGTTTGTCAGCTCAGATTTTGTTTATTTTATTTGTATTTTGATACCTAGGGAAAATTTGTATGGTTTTGAGAATGATGTACCCTGTATATGATATAAATTCACCATATATGTATAAAAGTGTATTTATATTAGATTCAGGCTTCCTTTATTATTTATTTCCATGCTTGCTGCGTTCCTTTGATATTGTATAATGTGAATATGCCGGGTGCATACGGGGTGTTACATTTTATGGTATCAAAGCAGTGTTTAAGGAAGCAATATATGGTGAATTTCATGTTTTCTCTGTGTGGTTGGGTGTACCCCATGATTATTGCATGTGTGATGTTAAGTGTGAGCCTGATCAACTCATTCTGTTATATTATATATGCAGTATCATGGTGAGGACCCGAAATACTAGTGAGAGGGTGCGTACTGAGGAACAACCAGACCCGATTGTAGCTGCTTTGGCAGCTGTGCAGTAGGAGCTTGCTGCAAGTAGAAAGGCTAATGAAGCCTTGTTAAAGACAAATGAAGAGCTCATGGCTGAGTTGAGAGCTAGACGTAGGGAAGATAGAGTATCCCCTACACAGCAGACACCTGAAGGCGAGGGGACCCGGAATACCAGTGAGAGGGCGGGTACTGAGGAACAACCAGACCCGATTGTAGCTGCTTTGGCAACTGTGCAGCAGGAGCTTGCTGCAAGTAGAAAGGCTAATGAAGCCTTGTTAAAGACAAATGAAGAGCTCATGGCTGAGTTGAGAGCTCGATGTAGGGAAGATAGAGTATCCCCTACACAGTAGACACCTGAAGGCGAGGGTAGTCGCCACCAGGGTGGAGGTAGCCATCACTCTGATGGGCCTCAGTACCAGAGAGGGGACAGGTCATCTCAGGCTGATACAGAGCAGGATACAGCGGCCAGAGGAAGGATGCTTATCGCCTTCCGGAAGCATGATCCTCCCTCCTTCCATGGGGAATATGATCCCATAGCTGCTGCCAAATGGTTATAGGCATTAGAGAAGATTTTTACTGTGATGGAGTGCTCAGACCATCAGAAGCTTCTCTATGCCACCTATCTGCTTCAGGGAGACGCACATGAGTGGTGGGTCACCACTTCAGAGTTATTGAGGGGCCAAGGTGAGGTCATCACCTGGCAGGTGTTCGAGGCCCAGTTCCTGGACCTTTACTTTCCCAGAGACGCCATGGAACAGAAGCAGGCTGAGTTTGAGAGCCTGGTACAGGGGAAGATGTCTGTTGATGAGTACTTGGCCAAATTCAATGAGTTGGCCAAGTATGCATATTTCAGGAGGGCTTTACCTGAAGCAGAGGTGTTGGCTGCTAAGTTCCAGAGGGGACTTAGAGAGAGCATTGAAGAGAAGATAGCGGGAAGTGGATCCAGAGACTTGGGTAGCCTGGTGAGGCAGTGCTGCCAGGTGGAAGACATGATCAGAAGGCGCAGTGGAAGCCATTTCACCCAAGCTGAGAGGCAGGAGGCTAGGAGACCCAGTGGATCAGGCCCTCCTGGGAAGGGCAAGGGCAGAGACTTGGGAGTTTCTTCTCCAGCAGGTAGATTCAAGAAGAGTTCCAGACCGAGAGGAGTGCCCCAAAGGACTAGTTTATCTCCCAAGTGTAATACTTGTGGGAAGAACCACTGCGGAGTGTGCCACACCTGCCAGTTGGTTTGTTATAGATGTGGCAAGCCGGGCCACTATGCAGAGAGTGCCCGCAGGCAGGTAGTCGGGCTACAGCTGCTCCAGTGATATCATCAGCACCTACCATCGGCCGGGTGTTCACAGTAGATGCTGGAGAGGCCGTCAGAGCTCCTGATCTGATCAGAGGTACTATTTTGATTGATACATCTAATGTGAGAGTTTTGTTCGACTCTAGAGCCACTCATTATTTTATTAGTGACCGCACGGTACGGAGACTAGACTTGCCTGTGTCCAGACTTCCTATTCCTATGGAGGTCACTACTGCCTCTAAGGAGCAGTGCATGGTGGACATGTGTTGTAAAGATGTCCATTTTCAGTTTGAGGGAAGAGAATATACAGTTGATCTGTATTGTCTGGCGATGCCTATTCTTGAGGTTATTCTGGGTATGGACTGGTTGGCCAAATATGGCATTATGCTGGATTGTTGTCATAAGAAGGTGGTGGTACCTTCAGATGGAGTTAGCCCAAGTCTTACTTCATTCCTCTCAGTTTTGCAAGTCCGCAAAGAAATACAGAGAAGGGACACAGGGCTATCTTTTGCTGACTGCAGTAGTTGGGAATCAGGGGTTGGATATGTCGAAGATTCCGGTGGTAAGCGAGTTTGTTGATGTTTTCCCTGAGGAGATTACACAGCTCCCACCGGATAGGGGAATTGAATTCTCCATTGATTTGGTTCCAGGTGTGGGACCTATATCTATAGCCCCTTACCGCATGTCTCCATTAGAGTTAAAGGAATTGAAGGTGCAGTTGGAGGACTTGTTGTCCAAGGGTTTTATCAGACCCAGTGTGTCGCCATGGGGAGCACCAATTCTATTTGTGAAAAAGAAAGATGGGAGTATGCGGTTATATGTGGATTACAGACAGCTGAACAAGGTGACTATAAAGAATAAGTATCCGCTGCCTCGCATTGATGATCTGTTAGATCAGCTGAGGGGAGCCTGTGTGTTCTCCAAGATCGACCTGAGATCCGGGTATCATCAGATCCAGATTAAGCTAGAGGACATACCAAAGACTGCATTCAAGTCAAGGTATGGTCATTACGAGTACCAGGTCCTGCAGTGTTCATGGATTATATGAACAGGGTATTCAGACCATTTCTAGATCAGTTTATAGTGTTTATTGATGATATACTGATCTATTCCAAGACAGAGGCGAAACATGCCGAGCACCTCTGCAGATCATAAGAGATAACCAGCTGTATGCTAAGTTATCTAAGTGTGACTTTTGGCTTTCAGAGGTGAAATTCCTGGGCCATGTGATTTCTGCAGCTGGAGTAGCGGTTGATCCTAGCAAGATTGAGGTTGTGATGTCTTGGGAGAGGCCCAAGAATGTTTCAGAGGTTCGTAGTTTCCTTGTATTGGCAGGTTACTATCGGAGGTTTATTCAAGGTTTCTCACAGATGGTGTTACCTCTGACTCATCTTACTAGGAAGGGTAACCCATTTGTTTGGACCCATGAATATGAAGAATGTTTCCTGAGATTGAAGGAGAAGTTGACCACAGCCCCAGTCTTGATTCTTCCTGATCCTGAGGGTAGTTTTGAGGTGTATTGTGATGCGTCCAAGCAGGGACTTGGATGTGTAATAATGCAGGAGAAGAAAGTGGTTGCCTATGCATCCAAGCAATTGAAACCACATGAAGAGAATTATCCCACACATGATCTGGAGTTAACAGCGATTGTGTTTGCTCTGAAAGTGTGGAGACATTATTTGTATGGTGCGAGATTGGTGGTGTTCAGTGACCACAAGAGCCTCAAGTATCTGTTTGATCAGAAAGAGCTGAACATGAGGCAGAGACGATGAATGGAGTTCCTTAAGGATTATGACTTTGAGTTGAAATACCATCCAGGGAAAGCTAATGTGGTAGCTGATGCTTTGAGCGGGAAACATGTGAGTGTGGCCTGTTTGATGATCTCTGATTGCAGATTGATTGAGCAATTCAGAGATATGCACCTGTCCGTGATAGAGGGTGCTAGTGGCCTGGAGCTGAGGAAAACCCAGATTGAGAATGTGTTGATTCAGAGGATCTGGGAGGCCCAGAGACATGATGATGTTGTGAAGACCATGATTGGTCGGCAGGATGTCTCCAAGGATGAACATGATATGGTGTTATACCAGGGCCGGATCGTAGTGCCTAAAGGCGAGCTGGTGGATGCAGTTCTGACTGAGGCTTATAAGAGCCAGTTTAGCATTCATCCAAGTGCCACCAAGATGTACCAAGACCTTAAGAGGAAGTTCTGGTGGCCAGGGATGAAGAAAGATATAGCTGAGTATGTGACTAGATGCCTGGTCAGAAGGTGAAGATCGAGCATCAGAGACCGTCAGGCCTACTACAACCATTAGAAATTCCAGAGTGAAAATGGGATAGCATTTCCATGGACTTTGTGGTGGGATTACCGAGGACTCGGACTGGATGTGATTCCATCTGGGTCATTGTAGATAGGCTGACTAAGTCTGCTCACTTCTTGCCTGTGCGGACTGACTATACTGCAGAGAGATTGGCTCAGCTATATGTCCGGGAGATAGTCAGACTGCATGGAGTCCCAGAGAGTATCATTAGTGACAAAGACCCGAAGTTCACTTCAAGATTCTAGAGTGCACTTCAGGAGGCCTTTGGTACTCAGCTAAGGCTCAGCACAACCTATCATCCTCAGACAGATGGTCAGACAGAGAGGACCATCCAGATCCTGGAGGATATGTTGAGGGCTTGTGCATTAGAGCAGGGTACCAGCTAGGACAAGTACCTACCTCTGGTGAAATTCTTATACAATAATAGTTTTCATGCTAGTCTGGGCATGGCACCTTATGAGGCACTGTATGGCCGGAGGTGCAGAACTCATATATGCTGGACTGAGGTAGGTGAGAGACAGCTTCTTGGACCTGAGATGGTTCAGGAGACCTTTGAGCAGATCAGAATGATCAGAGACAAGTTGTTGAAAGCTCAAAGTCGACAGAAGAGTTATTATGATCATAAACACAGACCCCTGCAGTTTGATGAGGGTGATCATGTGTTTCTAAGGCTGTCTCCGGTCACAGGTGTAGGACGGGCCTTGGGTGTGAGGAACTGAGTCCTAGATTCATTGGTCCCTATCAGATAATTCAGTGTATAGGACTAGTGGCCTATAGGCTAGCTTCACCTCCCCAGTTGTCAGGGCTACATGACGTTTTCCACGTGTCACAACTGAGAAAGTATGTACCCGATCCATCACACGTGGTGGAGCCTGACACCGTTCAGATCAGGGAAAATCTGACTTGTCCTACACGGCCTATACGAATTCTGGATAGGATGGAGAAGCAGATCCGGAGTAAGATCATTCCCATTGTTAAGGTACAATGGGAAGGGAGGACACCTGAGGAGGCGACTTGGGAGCGAGAGCAGGAGTTGTTGCAGTTGTACCCCGAGTTGCTTAACAGGTATGATTTTGAATTTTGCGGACAAAATTCTTAAAAAGGTGGGGCGAATATAATAACCTAGGCTTTTTATAAAAAGAAGTAAAAGAAATAAAAATTTAAATTTATAAAATTCTGTCGCAAAAGCCTTAGCGATGGATTTAGCGATAGAATTAGCGACGAAGTCTGGCGCTAGGAGCGCCACAAATGCTGGAAGTTGGCGCCAGGAGCGCCAGAGTGGCGCCAAGAGTGCCACAGATGCTGGAAATTGGCGCCAGGAACACCAAAGTGGCGCCAAGGGCGCGACATGTCGGTCAGGACCAGTATAAAAGGCCATTCATGCGTTTTTGAAGGCCAAAACACTATTCATCTTCTTCCTTGAGGCCAGGCAGCCATTGATGCACTCTAAGAGCTTCATACCTTCATCATAAACCATATAAACACCTCCTAATCACCTCTAACCTTAATTACAACCAAATAGAAGCCAAATTTCAGCATAACTCTGATGGAGTGTTCACAATGATGGAGAAGATATTCACACTGCTGTATTGTATGCTTCCAAACTGCTTAACTCTGATGATTATTGTTAATGATAGTAATTAAGGCTGGGTAATGACCCTGGTTGTAGCTGGGGTGTTACATTATGGTATCAGAGCAGTTTTGATAGGGAAGCATTGTACATATTGTGAATTGTGTGTCTTGTGTGTTTGTTCTGGATGCTCATTATGGTTGTTGCATGTGTAACTGTGAGAGTGAGCCTGATCAACTCACCCTTTTATGTGATATGTGTAGTACCATGGTGAGAACCCGGAACAATGGGGGTGAGGTGGGTGCAGATGAACACCTTGACCCAGTGGCAGCCGCCTTGGCCGCTATGCAGCAGGAGATAGCTGCAAGCAGGCAGGCTAATGAGGCATCAATTCCTCATTGGCCTTCATTAAGAGATCCCCATGATATGGTATCAGAGCAGCCTTGGCCGCTATGGTATCAGAGCAGCAGGAGATCCCCATGAAACACCGGGTGCTCTATTCTCTCTATGCTGAGATCTCAACTCAGCCATCAATTCCTCATTGGCCTTCATTAAGAGATCTCAGCATAGAGAGAATAGAGCACCTTCTCCACATCCTGTACCTGAGGGCGAGGGTAGTCGCCAGATGGGTGGAGCTAGTCACCTTGGAGGAGGACCTTCACAGTCACTTTTGGAGGAGGAGACTGTGGCTAGAGGGAGGATGCTTACAGCCTTTCGTAAGCATGATCCTCCGGTGTTTCATGGGGATTATGATCCCGTGGTGGCGGCCCGGTGGTTACAGGCATTAGAGAAGATATTCACAGTGATGGAGTGTTCAGATCATCACAGACTCCTGTATGCCACTTACATGTTACAGGCATTCAATGTTAGGGCACAGGAAGAATTGAACCATTTGATATCTAGGATGTTTTATTCAGCGGGATTGCCATTCACTTTAGCAAGGAACCCATACTTTCAAGTCGGCTTCACTTATGCTGCGGATAATAATATTGGAGGTTATTAGCCACCAGGATATAACTCCTTGCGAACTACTCTTTTGCAAAAAGAGAAGGAAAATATTGCTAGGCTGTGTGCACCTATTCGAGTTGGGTGGAATGAGAAGGGTGTTACTATTGTGAGTAATGGATGAAGTGATTCACAAAGAAGACCACTTATTAATTTCATAGCAGTATCTGATGGTGAAGTTATGTTTTTTAAATCAATTGATTGTTCAGGAGAGACTAAGGATAGACATTTTATTGCTAGGTTGTTAAAAGAAGTAATTCAAGAAGTTGGGCATGAAAAAGTGGTTCAAGTAATCATGGATAATGTTGCAAATTGTTAGGGATCAGGGCATCTTATTGAGCAAGAATTTCCATCTATTACTTGGACACCATGTGTTGTTCACACACTGAATTTAGCTATGAGAAATATTTGTGCTGCTAAAAATGTGGAGAATAATCAAATAACATATGAGGAATGTAGTTGGATTTCTGATGTTGTTGGAGATGTTTCTGTAATAAAGCATTTCATAATGAGTCATTCTATGAGACTATCAATGTTTAATGAGTTTGTAGGATTGAAGTTGCTTTCTATAGTTGAAACCCGTTTTGCTTCCATGATTGTGATGCTAAAGAGGTTCAAATTGATAAAAGGTGATCTCCAAAATATGGTAATCAGTAAAAAAATGGAGTGTGTATAAAGATGATAATCTAGGGAGGGCAAAATTTGTTAAAGAAAAGATATTGGAAGATCTTTGGTGGGATTCAATTGATTACATACTTGCTTTCACTGCTCCGATTTATAATATGATTAGGATTTGTGACACTGATAAACCTTGTCTTCATTTGATTTATGATATGTGGGATGAGATGATTGAAAAAGTCAAGAAAGCTATATACTTGCATGAATTGAACAGGATGGATGAGACCTTAACTTTTTATGACGTGGTCCATGGCATTCTTGTGGATCGTTGGACCAAAAATTCAACTCCACTTCATTGTTTGGCACATGCTTTGAATCCCAAGTAAGCTTTTAAATATGAATTGACTTAATACTTCTCTTATAGTCTTATTTGATATAATTTGTTAATTGTTTTTCTTTCTTTTTTTCCTTTTAGATACTATAGTCAACAATGGCTTGATGAAGATTCTAGTCGAGTTCCTCCACACAAGGATCAAGAGATTAATCAAGAAAGACAAAAATGCTTAAAGAGATATTTTCCTAACTTGGAGGACCGAAATTAAATAAATTTGGAGTATATGGACTTTGCTAGTACAAATGGGGGTTTTAGAGATTATGATGTCATCCAAAATCGATATTCTATGGAGCCCAAAGCTTGGTGGGTGCTTCATGGTGCTTGTGCACCTATGCTTCAAAAGATAGCATTGAGACTTGTTGCACAACCTTCTTCTTCATCGTGTGCTGAACGCAATTGGAGAACTTATTCTTTTGTGCATTCTGTAAGGAGGAATAAGATGACTACAAAACGTGTTGAAGACTTGGTTTATATACATAGCAACCTTCGGCTCTTATCAAGAAAGAGTCCACAGTATACACAAGGGGAGAGTAAAATGTGGGACATTGCTGGAGATACATTTGATACATTTGAAGATGTTTGAATGCTTGAAGTTGCTACTCTTTCACTTGATGAGCCAGAGATGGAGTCAAATGTTATTGATGAAAATGCTCCATGACGATAATCTTCATATTTTATGTTTGTCTATGGATAATTGAATATTCTGTTTTGAAGATTGAAATGCAGCCTCTTTGAATTTTTTTTTTGTTACATTGATGGGTATTATTAGTTTAGTTTAATTTTTTTTGTTAAATTATTGAATATTAAATGAAATATACACTATATAAATTAACAATATTATTTAATATTAAAACGTGTCCCAACGTGTCGAAATTCATAATTTTTAAGATTGTCATGTCGGAGAGTCGAGTCGTGTCGCGTGTCGGTGTTGGTGCTACATAGCTTGTACACTCGGGATACGTGCAGCAAAATGCAGGTGGAATGTAATTACCTCTGTTGTCTCACTTTCAGTATCAACCACACTTCTCGAAGGTGACTAATGTGATGGTCCAAAACTTGAGTTAATAGCTGAATCTTTCTGATCTCTCATCCTTTTCTCTAGAGCTTTCCAATGAGTCTTTTCGAATTCAGCTTTTAGCTTTTCTATAATTTTTCGATGTTCATCCATGTATGGTTTTCTTTTTTTTTTTAATCATTTTAACCAAAATCGCCAACAGTCTATGACTCGAGTTTTGGCGTGAAAGGTAGTTAGGCGATTATGATTTATGGCCATGCATGCCACTTGTGCCCCTTTGTCCATATCCTTGAGGTTTTCAAGATAGCCCACCATGCTGAGTCATTCACAAATATCTTTGGTATTACCACATTGAGATATCGATTCAGAACAAAACTGAATTGGGAAGGTGGGTAATATAAGAACTCTTGTAATAATCATCCTTTTGTGTTACAAATTACCTAACTTACATTCACTTGTGCTTTTTAAAATTACCTTATTAAGTTGTAATTTGATTATTTTAAAGGCTTAAATAACTTTTAAGTCTCATATATATATATATATATATATATATATATTCAATTTTTATTTTGAATCTTTGATAAATTTTATTATTGTTTTGAATTTCTCATAAATTAAAAATTTTGTTTTAGAACCATTTTGTTACTTAAGTGATGATATGACATCATCCCAATGACTAATATATATTGAAAGAACGTTTAAGATGAAATCACATCATTATTTAACAGACTTCAGAGATTCAAAACAAGGCTTTTAACATATCAAAAATTTAGAATAACGAAAAAAGTTTATTAGGGACTCAAAACAAAAATTATATATATATATATATATATAAATTTCAAACATATTTAAGACTATTTTAAATCTAAAAATAAATGAAATATCAAATTACTCTAAGAGGATAATTAGTAGGAGGACTTTTTTTTTTCTTCCAATTTTACAATAATCATAAGTCAGGAATGTTAAATTCCTATGATTGGCTTGAATATTTTAAAAGTCATTTCCAAATTATCTAATAACATTCTCGGAAATTATTTCCCCATTTAAACTATTCTCTAATGGTAAGTGGGAATTCAAGATTTCTCTTAAAGGAGGAATTCACATTTAATCATTAGATTAAAAATATAAGGATGAGGATGGAGATTAAAAAACTCAAAACACCTATGAAATTTTGGCCACGATGCATAGAGGAGCAGTTCAACAATGTGGCTCCGAACATTGCATAATTGCCTCGACATCGAGCACCTATATATAGACCTAGAGGGGAGATCCCAAAGTACGTTTCTTTGATCCCAAATAAAGAGACAAACACCTTTGGGCACTACCGACTTGCTCATCGGAGTCCCTTTTACAGATAGAGTAATTTTGTATAATTTGATAAAGAATTAACATGTTGCTTGGTGGTGTTATGCTTTTGATGTTGAGGAATAAATTAAGAATGGTATTATGTTGATGAAATATTGGAACCCTTGTGTTGTTAAAGATGTTGTGATTATCTATGGATTCCAAGAATGGTGTTGAACGATGGCAAAATGCTTAGATTATTGTCAAGCTTTATATGATGATAAAAGAAGATTACGTGTTGTTTAAAAAGCATAAGCCATAAGTTGTAAAGATGTTGAATTTAGAAGAGGAATAATTAAAGATGTGATAAAATGAATCATTCATGCATTTTCATACGCATATGCCTGGCGGGGGTTAATCCGTGGAGTTATGCCTGGCGGGGGCTAATCCGTGGAGTTGTTTGTTAGATAGCTAAACTGAGTCCACGCGTTCAAAGGTGTTGTGAACTTGGGGGTAGTTGAGACAGTGAGGACCACACCACCATGATGATCACATAGGTGGAGGTGACTATCCTACGCGCCACTGGGCTACCCCGACTGGTTGGATAAGTTTGTGCCACTAGGATGGGGCTATCTGACTGTGGCCACTAATGATAATTTAATAACCTGAGATCTCAGTCATGCATCATATAAAAAGATAAGCATGCATCTCATGCATCACACGATGGGTATGTATGATATTTTGTATATTTGGATCTGTTGTGTGGTCTTGTTATAAATAAGGCTTTATCTATCTGTGTTATATATGTCTTATTCAAACTATGTTTATCATATACTTACCCCTATTTGTGTCTGTGGTTGACACCTGTGATGACCCCAATTCATTTGGGCGAGCAGGGAAACAGTGAAGCATAAGCTATGGATGATATTGAAGAAGGTGTGATGAGGAAGATTGATGAATTGTAATTTTGTGTTTGGTATGTATTTTGTTTCTGTGTAACTTGTATTAAAACTAGACAGTCTGTATATTTTTGGACGTGTATTTGGACTGTATTATGGACTGTATCTATTTATCACAATTGAACCGTAGTGGGGGAGAAGCGTTTACGTTACGAACGAACCATGAAACTTGCAAGCAAAGCAAAAAAAAATTCTGTAAAATTTATAAATAACATGATTCTAAGACAAAGTGGACACGAGATTTCACCTAAAATCAATCAAGCACGAGAGAGTAAAGAGAGGCGTTACATTCATCTCGCAAGTCAACTTGTACTCCAATGATGACGTGGTGATGTGCAAGGACTTTTCCACCTCGCTCATAGGATCGGAGCTGATGTGGTACAAGTGCGTTCCCCCACGATCCATTGACTCTTTTGTAGCCTTGGCCCAACGCTTCAGGGCACAATATGCGACCAGCTACCCTCACAACACAACATTTGTCGCTATGGTTAACCTCCACCAAGCTAATGATGAGCCTCTGCAGTCCTTCATAGAAAGATACACTACCATCTCTGTCAAAATCTGGGACCTCGATTCTAGTGTCGTGCTACACTTTATGATCATGGCGTTAAAGCCAGAACCATTCGCCAACAGCCTATGCCGAAAACAACCCTAAGATTTGGATGAGCTTCAAGCATGGGTAGTGAGATACATACAAATGGAGGAGTTATTCGCCTTTCGTAACCAAGTGCACTCAATAAAGCAGAAAATAGATTTGACCGCAACAATGATAGAACAAAGTGTAACACCCCATAATTCCCTGCATCGGTGTATTTTCTTAGAAATACGCATTTTTAGATAAATGACATAAATGCCCTTGGATATTTTTGGAAATGACCAAAATGTCCCTGAACAATTCCATAAATGACAAATAGGTCCCTAGGATAAATGACTAAAATGCCCCGAACATTTGCCCAAATGACCAACATATCCTTATAGCTCTGATAAGGTCATAAAAACTCTAGTAGAGTCCTGGAAGCTTGATAAAATATAGAGTAATCCTAGATAAACAATTATTGACAATTAATTGCGAAGAAAAACCCTAAGATAGAATTATTAGAAATTTTGAAAGATAGTTCAAGAAAAATTGAATTTAAAATAATCTAGGTTCGGTTAAAACACAGAGGAAGGAGAGATACAATCTAGAGAATTTTCTTTTCATTATAGTAGGACCAGATTCTTTAAATAAGTAGTATAACACATTTTACTAATTAAAAAAGGGACCAATGAAAAAAAAATTGGACAAAATCATTAAAAGAAGTAGTATAATAAATTCTTGAAAATTGATAAAACTTAAGATAGTTTCTAAACTAAAATTAGAATTTTCCTCCTAAGGAAATCAATTAGAATTTCATTCCTAAAGAAGTAAATTAGATTAAGAAGTCTTAAATTGATGAAAATAATCTTATTTCAATCAAAGACTTAAAACTAAGAAAAATGAAAACATAAAAATTCCTAAAACACAAGTTAACCCACGGTTTGGACAAAATTGAAACATATTATTCCAACACTAGTCCAAGAACCGTGCAGTTCATGGAGTTTTTGAGAAAAGTATGGAAAGTTGGAGAATTAGGCCACTTGGGAGCATTATAAGCTAGGAGGATTCTTATTGGACCAAATGGAAAGTAAAAACAATAAAAATCTTCAAAGAATCAAGGCCATCTACGGTTAGAAGGGAATGAAGAAACAATGCACCCTTACTCATAAAAACTGCACGGACCAGTCAAGAAGAATGTGGAAAAGTCCTACATAAGGCAAGGACCAATAAAAAGAAAGCAACAAAAAAGCTAAGCAAAGATATTTCCATTCAAAGTCAAGGGAACATAGGAAT
>PYAF01001508.1:77934-105578 GCA_007407185.1 Glycine tomentella | reverse complement strand
CCAAAGATCAACCCAAGAGATGTAATGCTTCAAGAACCAAGAGTAAACAAGAATTCACAAAGGAGACAATTAAATTTGCAGAAGTAAATGAACACACAAGAATTATACTGGTTCACTTCAAACACTATGAAGCTACATCCAGTTTTCTTCTACTCAACACTAGAGTAGAGTTCCACTATTGCAAATAATATTCTTATAAGAAAATACAAGCTTCTCTTTATCAACCCTAGATAAAGTTCAGAAGTCTAAAACACTATTAGACCCTTAGAAGCCAAACCCAAACTGAGAACACTACTCAGCATCCCCTAGAGAAACACTATCTCCAGTTTCATGCAAGAAACTAATTTACAATAGAAAAGCAAATACAATTTTAACAGAGAATTACAAACTCAAAGAGTAAGGAAAGAAATCACCTGATGATCCAAAGATGATATGCATAAGAATGATATTACCAGGTTGAATGAAAATAACAAACTCAGAATATGGCTTTTCTTAAACTTTGAAAAGAGAAATCTTGCTTCACTCAATCCCTTAGACCCATATGAGTTTCATAGAAGCAAGAACTTAGTGAGCCCAGAAAAATCACTTTGTGAATGTTTAGAATGCCTTAGAATGCTCAGAATACGAATTACTCAAGTTAGGAAAACAGCTGAGCAAGGATTCTATTTATAAAGATTTTTTGTAATCACTTGTAATCGATTAAATACGCTCCTGTAATCGATTATTTAGCATATGTAATCGATTACACACGCTCCTGTAATCGATTAAAGTGTTCATAAAGATTCTGGGTAGCAACAACGAGCAATTAATCGATTATCCCGACGTGTAATCGATTAAAGTAGACACAATGAAAAATGTATTTGTACTATGTAATCGATTACAGTAATTGGTAATCAATTAAAGCAGGCATTGTGAAAAACATGTTTGTATTGTGTAATCGATTACAATAAATGGTAATCGATTAAAGCAGGCATTATGAAAAACATGTTTGAACTTAAGTAATCGATTACAATAAATGGTAATCGATTACACCAGAGTGATGTTATTTTCTATATGAGTAATGTAATCGATTACAGCTCAGTAGTAATCGATTAAAAAGGACACAAAGGCAGATTATGTATATACTAAGTTGAAATAATCGATGAATTCGATAAAGTAATCGATTAAACTGTTCTTGAGAATTTTCCAGAAAGCAACAAGAACAAAATAATCGATTCTTTGCTTATATAATCGATTAAACCAGTGAAATGCTATTTTTCCAAAAACACTTAGTTTATTTCAAGATTCAAAACAATTTCCTAATGACTTGTGTTTTAATTCTTAAGCTTATGAATGATATGAATGCAATGACTTGGATCATCAGAAAACTTCCTTCTTTTTACATTTGATCACAAGCTTTTCTTCAATTCTTCAAACATGTTGAAAGTCCAAAACACTTCCTTGTCTTCAAATCTCTTTTAGGCTTCAAGTAACTTCCCCTCAAATCAACAATTTTTCCCTATTTTTCTAATAAAATTTAAAAGTTATTACCTTATAAAATTCTTAGAAATTCTATTCTAGGATTTTTTGTCACAAAGTAGTTTGGTATTTTGTCATTTAAGAGTGCTCTGTAATTTCATCAAATTTTCACAAAATCTCTAAGGGTGTTTAGGCAATTTTAGCTTCAAGGGTATTATAGTAATTTGTCACTCTAGGGGCATGATTGTAATTTTTCAAAATATCCAAGGGTATTTTTGTAATTTCAACCTTATAACATCTAACCAAAATATCCAGGAGTATTTATGTAATTTTCACCTCAAGGGCATTTTTTTTAATTTCTGTTTTAAGGGAAGGGTGATATGATCATTTCTCTTCAACTATATTTTTTTTTATCCAAGTATCATCACACTTCCACAATTCAAGTAAATATGAATTGAAGATATAATTTTGAGGATGTTACACTTGAACCCTTGATTGTGAACACTTAGGAACAGTGGGAGCTTTAGGTTTTTGTGTCCAAAAGACACTCAAGTAAATAAAAATTAGTGAACAGAATTTAAATAAATTTTATCATAAAATTACATTTTAAAAAATAAAAATAAACAAGCAAATTTTACAAAGTAGTACTTCTCATAAGAGAAGTGGAAAATATATGTTTTGCTTGGGAAAATCTTTCCTATAATTCTTAAGCATCGAAGAAAATCAGAGGAGAATAAATTTTTTTTATTTCTAATATATATTTTTTAATTTAATAATTTTTATGGTTATTAGTATCTTTGTGAATTAGTAATTGGTGCTCTTGAGAAAAACATTTAGTTATTAACATTTTTTTTGTTGTAAATAAGAAAATAAAATAATGACACTATTAATAAAACAGCTATAATAAATACTATTTTATTTTTATTTTAAATATTTTTTTGTTGATTCTATGTAAATACTATAATATTATTCAATGCTATATATTAATCAATAAAATTTATTTTATTATAATATTATGTTATATATATATATATATATATATATATATATCAATACAAGAAATGACAATTAAATGAAAAAATATTGATAAATAAATATTTTTATTTTCATTCATACCTCCATATCTTTTTTGACACCTTTTTTTTTTCATCTGATTTTTGTTATATTTTATCATATCATTTATCATATCACTCATTCTTTCTATTCTATTAATTTTTTTCTCTAAGTGTCAATTAGCATCAATGTTTTTATCAATTTTTTTTTCATAATGATGGGGGAAAACAATGTCAGAATCACACCCACACACAATGAAAATATTTAACTTTAAAATAAAAAATAATAATTATAGGTTTAATTGTACATTGGTTTTATCACTCAATTTTGAAAAACAAAGGAACACTTCAAAACAACCAAGAGGGGGGGTGAATTGGTTGAACCTTGGCCAATTAAAATTCTAAAATCAGAGTTGCCACACGATCTTTATCACATTCAAAAATTGTTTCAACACCAAGAATCAATATTCAATCAACTTCCCTTTCCAAGAACAATAGAAAACAGAGAATAACTTTTTGTGCAATGAAATTGATTCACAAACAAAGCAATTAAGTGATTAATAGATGAGAAGAAAGAATAGCCACAGATTTTTATACTCGTTCACCTCAAACACTATGAGGCTACATCCAGTTCTTCCACTCAACACTAGAGTAGAGTTCCACTATTGCAAAAATATTCTTACAAGCAATTTTACAAGCCTCTCTTTATCAACCCTAGATAAAGTTCAGAAGTCTAAAATCATATTAGACCCTTAGAGACCAAAACCCACACTGAGAACACTACTCAGCTGTCCTTAGAGAAACACTATCTCTACACTTGCAAGAAACCCATTTATAATAGACTAATCTTTACAAAAATTCAAAAGAACAGTTTTACACCTTCAAAGTCACACAAGTTATAAACCTCAGCCTGAGAGGTTCCTTTTATAACAGCTTTTTTTTAACTGATAATAATCGATTAAACCCGCTCCAGTAATCAATTATTTTGCATATGTAATCGATTAAATCAAGATAGTAATCGATTAAAATGCTCATTGTAAGTCCAGAGTTCCAAGAACGAACCATTTAATCGATTATTCCGATACGTAATCAATTAAGCCAGAGCCACAAGTTTTTCTAAATGCACTTTGTAATCGATTACCAATTTCTGTAATCGATTAAGCTAGAGAGTTCCATTTCTCATAAACTAAGTAATCGATTAATCCGATATGTAATCGATTACAATGTTCATGATTTGTTTTCTAAAGGCACGAAGACAGAATAATTGATTCCATTAGCCTTGTAATCGATTAATTCAGTAAGGCTTCATTTTTCCAAAAACTTAGCTTTTTTTAAATCCTTACTTGTGACTTCTCTTTAATTAATTCTTTTTATCTAACAATCCTAGATTAATGAATAATGCATGATATGCACAATTGGATTATCAGATCATATACTTCCTTTTACATTAATCAAATTGTCTTCAAGCTTTCCATGGAACTTTTCCTTTGAGCATGTTGAAAGCACAAAATCTTGAAGCTTTGATCTTTGTTCATTGATGCTTGGCTTCACTTGAATCAACAAATTTTTTTTTCAAATTTTATCTTTCATGTTTTTAATTTTTGCACATGTTATTGATGTTGATGTGCTATACTAAAAAAGAAAAATCATGATAAGATGCGCACAAAAAAACATGAATGGTAAAATGCAGGAAAAAAATTAGATGATAAAATTCATACAATAATAATAATTAAATGGTAAAATATACAATTAAGTAAAAAGTATAAATGAAATATATGACATATTTTTAGAGTTTAATTTTCATGTGTAGTAGTGAAAATAAAGGTTTCTCGATGGTAATTATTTCCTAGTTTGGAGATGACATGATAACTTTACTCTTGAAGATATTTATTTGCATTTATTATTTATTATGCATGCAAGTTAATTTTTTAACACTAGTGTTGACCTTGGTCAACATTCGTGAATTCAAGATGCCTTAGTGTTTAGGCCTGGGACAGTTATTATACGGATTAGGCTTGAGCCCAATCCTTAATAGTAGCCCCTAGCTTGGTATGATTACAAGGCAAGTGTATGTCAAGTCATCAGAAATTGTTCAAAATTAGACTTCCCCTTTTGCGTGTGTAATTTCTCCTACCACTTTTTGTGTGTATTTATTACCATCGCTTAACTATATTTGTTAATCGGGATTTTCATTCTTCGACATTTATTGTTCCTTATTCTCTATGTAACATTCTTTACTTGGTGGAGGCTATAAGTAAAGGTGCTTAGTTGCTCAACCCCTATCCTTGAGCTAATCTCCATATATAGTTAATCATTTTGATTAGTCTAGTGCTTATTTTGTATCCAAAGTAATCAAATGGTTAACATTGATGTCTTGTTGATTTTACTTTGGCTCAATTTTCCATTTGTCATTAGAATAAAACTTTTTTTTTCTCACCCCTTAATCAGTTTCTTTCTCTCCTCACCGGCGCAGCCAAAGAGACCGCTAATCACCTGGCTCTCACCTTCACCTCTCTCCCTTGTTTGATCACACCAATCACTTTTCTCATATGCACTCATCCACCATCGTTGCTTCAATTACTCAACAATTACACTTCTTTCCTCATTTTTATATTTCACTTAAGCTCTGTTTTTACTTTTTATTTTTATTTGTTTTTCTATGTTGTTTTGCTTCTTTTACTTTACCTATTGTCTAAATTCAATGTACAGTTCTCTGAATATACTAACATGGATTCATTTCCCCATCCAAACTCAACTACTTGCTTTTCAAAATATTTTATATACTTGTTTGTTATGTAAGACTAATTTATTTCCACCAACTTCAGAAATGTCATGGACCACAATCTCTAATTAACACATACAAAGAAAGAGAGAAAGAGAAGGAGAAAGAAATAATAATATCATCACTGATTAGGCTTAGGCAAGATGGATCATATAGTGTTCAATGTTGAAAAATTAATTCTTAAATCCTTATGTTGAAAATCATCACCCAATAAAATTCCAGAAACATCATATTAGACTTTCAAGAAATTTTTTTAAAAAAAATAAGGTGTACATATTTCCATTGCAGCACTGATTTATCCTTTATTCTTGTAGCCTTTTAGCTTTTCTTTATGAGCTTTAGTCTTCCTCAGTCAAATCACTTCTTAGAGGTTATTCTCTCTAGATGGGAAAGAAAGAAAGAAAAACTTGATTCGATATAATGGAGACCATATCACTATATATAATATTTTTCTTTATTGTTGGGCCAGTAAGTTCCCATTAAACCTAATTGGCCCAACACACCATCCACCAATTTATCCCATATTTACTTAGGAATCTATCTGGACATATTTAATTGATCACTTTAATTTACCCAATATATTAAATAGCATAATATAATATTAATACAATATGTAGCACATAATAACGTCAGGAAATTTAATTTCCTACAATCTCCCACTTGGCCTACATATTGACCTGAGATAATTATATCATATATCCTTAGTGCGCAATTATATGCTATTTGTCCTTAGATTCCTCCTCAGATATAGTATGGTCCATCTCCTATATTAATATGAAATCATGACGACTTTTGTCACTATTATGTGTAACTAAACCTTCCATGGTCATCACATCAAATATTCAACGACATAGATCAAGTATGGATGAGTGGCATGGAACTCTACCATGCCTATTTCCAACTGGTCCTTCTATAGTCCTTATGAGATCAATCCTTAATTTTCTGCATACACAAAGCAGAAACACAAGCACAAAAATACACATTTAGAGGGAAAATAACATCAAAATCTTTATTTTGCAGAAAATAAACATATAAATGTTTTTACATAGAACACCAACATAAAGAACTCCCACTAAACCATAGTGTCATCAAACAAAATAGCATCCATATGAGAAGTACGCTCGTGAAAAACCTTAGGCACTAAGCCTTTAGTAAGCGGATCTGCAAGCATGAAGTTTGTCCCTATGTGTTCTATGAAAATCTGACCACTCTGAACTCTTTGTTTAACAACTAAAAACTTTATATTGACGTGCTTCGAGTTTGAAGAGATTTTGTTATTGTTGGACTAAAACATTGTTGACTTATTGTCACAATAAATCTTTAGTGGTCTTTCAACACAACTTACTACACGCAGTCCTGTGACAAAATTTCACAGCCATACCCCATGGTTGGACGCCTCAAAACAAGCTACAAAATCAGCGGCCATAGTAGAGGAAGCTACGAGTGTCTGCTTAACACTTTTCCAAGAAATAGCTCCTCCGGCCAACATGTAAACATAACTTGACGTGGATCTTTTACTATCTGGCATCCATCTAAATCAGAGTTAGTATACTCGATGATTTCTAATTCATCTGACCTTCGATATGTGAGCATGTAATCTATTGTTCTCTTTAAATAACACATAACCCTTTTAGTGGCTTTTCAATGATCCATCCCTGGGTTACTCAAGTATCTATCCAATACTCCTACTATGAATGTTGAGTGCAAACTTGAGCATACATTAGATATCCTACAACTGATGCATACAAAATCTTTTCCATTTCCATTGTCTCAAGTTTATTCTTTGGGCATAGTTCGAGATTAGACTTATCTCCTTTAGATATGGGTGTATCTCCTGATGCACAATCTTTCATGCCAAATCTTTCCAAAATCTTTTCAATATAGCTTTTTTGTGACAACCCAAGGATACCTCGAGAACTATCTCGGAGTATCTGTAATCCTAATACAAAAGAGGCGTCACCAAGATCTTTCATCTTAAACTTTTTAGTGAGAAATTTCTTGGTTTCGTACAATAAGCCTATATCGCTGGTGACAAGTAATATATAATCAACATATAAAATTAGGAACATAAATTTACTCCCACAAAATTTATGATATACACAATCTTCCACCATGTTCACCTCAAAACCATAAGAGATTATAACTTGATGAAACTTGTGATACCATTGATGAAAAGTTTGTTTGAGACCGTAGATGAATTTCACTAACTTACAAACCATAGACTTTGAATCTCCAAAAGCAAAGTTTTCTGGTTGGGTCATATAAATTGTCTCATCGATGTTGCCATTGAGAAACGTTGTCTTAAAATCCATCTGATGTAGCTCTAAGTCAAAATGAGCCACAAGTTCCATAATTGTCCTAAAAGATTCTTTCGAAGAAATCAGAGAGAAAGTCTCTTTATAGTTTATGCCTTCGTTTTGAGTGAAACCCTTAGTGACATGACGAGCCTTATATCTTTCAACATTACCTTTTGAATCCCTTTTGGTCTTAAATATCCATTTACAACCAATAGGTTTCACACCTTCCGGTAACTTGACAAGATCCCAAACGTAATTGTCTTTCATGGATTTCATCTCATCCTTCATGGCATCAATCCACATATGAGCATTATAACTGTCTAAGACTTGTTGGAAGTTGATTGCGTCATCTTCCTTTAAGCCTAAACTTTTATCATGCTCTTGGAGAAAAACAATATAGTCATCTGAAATTGCACTTCTCCTATCTCTAGTGGATTTTCTTTATGGCACTTCTTGAGGTTGTTGACTTTGTTCCATAGGTACTATTAGGGAAATTTCATTGTTGTCTTGTTCTGGAATGGTGTCAGGAATAAGATCCTGATCATTATTTGTTTGTACTGGAGTTGCATCTTGAATGATGACAATGTCAGGAAAAGAAACAAAATTCTCTTCCTCAAAGGCAACATTTCTTACTTTATCTTCGCCTTCAAAGTCAACATCCTCAAGGAATCTCATATTTCCTGTTTCAAAATTTGATCTCGTAGTGGGAATGTAAAACTTGAAGCTCTGAGAACATTCATCATATCCAACAAAATAACAGCTAATAGTTCTTGAGTCCAACTTTCTTGCATTAGGCTTATAAGGCCTTGCTTCAGCTGGACAACCCCAAATGTGTAAATGCCTTATGCTAGGTTTCTTTCTTGTCCATAGCTCGTAGGGGGTTTTGGTCACTGCGTTAGTTGGAACCCTATTAAGAATATAAACTGCAGTCTTTAATGTTTCTCCCCAAAGTGACTTAGGTAAAGAAGAATGACTAATCATGCTTCTCACCATATCCTTAAGAGTCTTATTCCTTCTCTCCGCAACACCATTCATGTTAGGTTTGCCTGGCATTGTATGTTGTGGGAAAATTCCACATTCCTTTAGGAAGTTAGCAAAAGGTCCTGGACATTTTTCTCCTGATCCATTAGATCTACCATAATACTCACCACCAAAGTCAGATTTAATAGCCTTAATTTTCTTGCCTAGTTGAAGCTCAACCTTGGCTTTATATTGTTTGAACATATCCAGAGATTGTGACTTCTCATGAATCAAGTATAGATAACCATATGTTGAATAATCGTCCATGAACATAATAAAATATTGTTAACCATTCCAAGAGGCAATGGGAAATGGCCCACAAATATCCGTATGAATTAGTTCTAAGATGTTAGTGGCTCTAATGGCACCTACTTTCTTTGTGTTTGTCTGTTTCCCCTAATAAAATCAATAAAAACTTGAAAATCATTCATATCAAGGGATCCAAGAATTCCATCATCCATAAGCATCTTAATTCTCAATTTAGAGATATGACCTAGGCGCTTGTACCAAAGAGTACCAGAATTCTCATTTAATTTTCACTTTGTAGCTCGCACACTAGAGTGCAAAATTTCGTTATCAAAAGTAATAGTATCAAGCATATAAAGATTATCAATTAAAGAACCAATACCAATAACATTTGAATTTAGAGAAAGACTAACTTTATTATTGCCAAAGGAACAAAAACAACCATATTTGTCCAAACTAGAAATAGAAATCAAATTTCATCTAAATGACGGTGCAACATAAGTCTCAATCAAATCCAAATAAACACCAGTCTTTAATAATAATATGAATTTTCCAATAGCTTGTACTAAAAATTTCTTGCCATCGTCCACAAAGATGTATCTTTCAGCATCATTTGGCGGTTGGCTCCACAGGCAACCCTGAATAGACATACTTATGTGAGTAGTAGCACTAGAATCAACCCACCAAGTATCTTTAGGTACAAAAGCTAAATTAACTTCAGAACAAACAAAAGTGAGAGTCGTACCTGAAAATAATAGGAATACCCACAATAACCAAGAGGGGGGTGAATTGCTTTAAACTTGGTCTTTTAAAAATGTTTATAAAATCAGAGTCAAAGGATCTTAATCACTTTTAAACCAAGAATGCTTTTAATCAGTCAAATTACTCAGCACAAGAAATCAATAGCTCAAAATAGAACTTGTTGAGTAATGACAATAACACCAAGAACAAACGAACAAGATTACTTGTAGAGATAGAGATAAAGAAAATCAACACAAGCAATTTATACTGGTTCACTTCTCAAGAAAAGCTACATCCAGTTTCTTCTAATCAATACTAGATTAGAGTTCCATTATTATAAAATTTAGTTCTTACAAGCTTTACAACAATCCCTCTTTATCAACCCCAGATAAAGAATAGAAATCTAAAACCATATTAGACTCCTAATGATCAAGAACAAGAGAACATTACTTTGTTCTTCCCTAGAGAACATTACTCTAAAACAAGCTTCAAACCCTTTACAATAGCATCAAATAACAGAAATTACAAAAATGAAACGCACTCAAAGATTATGGAGAGAAACAACCTGATGATCCAATGAATATGAATGCATATGAATTACTAATCAAGGTTGAATTGCAGAAACAGAATTTCAGAACATGCTCTCCATTACTTTTTTGAAATCTCTTGCCAAGAAATCATTCAATACACATGAAGATTAAAGAGTGGGACAAGAAGTAAGTAAACCAAGAAAATCACTTTCTAACTCTTAGAAGGCTTATGTATATTCAGAAAATTTGAAGTGTTCAAGTTATATTTCAAGGCAAGCCTTCCTTCTTTTTATAACAGATTTTTGTAACAACATGTAATCGGTTACACACACCAAATAATCGATTAAAACACATTAAGTAATCGATTAAATTGTCACTTAATCGATTAAAGTATTCAAGGTTCCATTCTGGGTTTCACAACGAACAAGATAATCGATTAAACTGAGCTATAATCGATTAAAGCAGTGAAGTTTTATATCTAAAGCCTCTTGTGTAATCGATTACAATATTTGGTAATCAATTAAGGCAGTGAAGGTTCTTTAAGAAACAAGCCTATGTAATCAATTACAATGTTTGGTAATCGATTATATTAGTGAAAACATAATTTTCAAGATAGCTTGTGTAATCAATTACTGTATATGGTAATCGATTAAAGCAACAATGTATCACTTTTTGATTTACACTATGTAATTTATTACATGAAATGCATAATCGATTAATATATTCATTAAAGCTTTTCCAGTTTTATACACGAACCAAATAATCGATTAAAATGTTCATCGAAGCTTTTCCAGTTTTTAACATGAACTAAATATTTGATTAATATGCTGGGTAATCGATTAAAACAGTGAAATTATATTTTTCCAAAAACATTACCCATTTAGTTCTTTTTCGAAATAGCTTTGATTCTTTGATGAAAACACTTAAGCATGTAAATGATTATATGTATGCAAATGCAAGGATCAACAGATTGACTTCTCATGCACTTCATTTTGGATTTCAATCTTTAAGGCATGTGAAAAGCTCAAAACATTCTTCTAAGTCAAAAGTTTCATTCTTCTTGTTGCTCCCCCTATATCCAACAATCTCCCCCTTTTTGGCTTTGAACATGGCAAATATTGATTGACCATGTGTTAGAGATTTGAAGTGCTTTGAAGGATGAGCAAGATAGAATTCTTGAACTTTGTTTAAAGTTTGTTAACCTGAAAAAAATCAGCCTCTTTGTCAAAAACAAGTGTTAAGATATCTGCTAGTATAAACATTGATCATTTACTTCTATTAGTTAGCTTCTATGACTTAGTTTGCTCCCCCTTACTTAGTTAATTTTGTCATTCATAAAAAAAATGTAACAAAAAATAGAGCATAACAGAGAGCAAAACAGAGTTGGTTTTCAATCAAGTTATCAATCAATTTTTCTCCCCCTATTTGGCTTTTCAAAGGCAAAAGATAGCACAACAATAATGAGAAGGAGAAATGCAACTTTCATTAATCAAGGAAGGACAGTACATTAATCAGAAAAAGAAAATAGAGCAATAACAGAAAATACAAGAAGCTTAAAATAGATAGGAAAATCATCAAGCACAAGCCTAGCTTCTATGTTTTCTATCCTAGATTTCATCTCCTCCAAAAATGAATTAGTCTCAGAACGATGCTCATGGTGCAATGACAATAAGGCATCCATCTTTTGATCATAAGAGATTCAAATGGACTATAAGATGGTTGAGTAGGGCCTTCTTCTTCAGCATCCTCATCAGCCTCTTCACCAGCTTCTCCCTCATTCCCAGCATCAGGGAGTTGTTGTCAAGCCATAAGGGGTCTTGACCATCCCCAGCTTGGTAAGATGCTTCTCTTTGATGAGGTTGTTGCTTGAATTTGTGTTGTCAACAACCTCATTAGAGACATCTATGTTGAAATAATCAATGAACCTGGACACAAGGATAGCATATGGGAATGGATAGTTCATTAACCTTTGAGACTTAACCATTATTTCCTCAAAAATAAGAATCCAATTCATCTGAATTGAATTTTTCATGCCATACACAAGTTGTAAGTCATCATCAGTGGCTTGGGCATGATTGGTGGCTCTAGGGGTTAGGATGTAGGTGATTATGTAATGAATAAGTCTGTCTTCATGGGTCATTGGGCCAGTGCTTAGCCTAAGCTTTAGCCTTGTGTGAGGATCAAGAAGCATTCCCCTATAGGTATCTATCTTACTATACCCCCCAGCTTCTTCCTCAAATTTCCTTTCTCCTTCAAAGTAAATACCAGCAACAGCATCCCATACTTCTAGAGTGATTTCCATGACCACTCCATTGACTTGAGACATGAGTGTCCCATCTATGGAAGCCTTAGCACAGGTGTAGAACACCTTCACTAATTCAGGGTAATAGGTACCCTTCATCTCAACAAACTTTCTCAATCCCTGGGTTTCAATAAAAGCAAGGAATTGAAAACCTTCTCTAATGAACTAGTCAAGTTCAAGGTGTTTGGGAGAACAAACTAATTTGGTGGCATTGAACTGAAGATAGGTCATTTTGTCTCTCTCAGCAGGAAACCAATGGTCTAACCTATTAACATCAGGGTTAGAGGTTTCACAGCTTTTCTCTTAGATGTTTTGGTTCTCTTGGGTGCAGACATATTGAACTAGGGAGGAAAGGCTACAGAACAAGCTTTCTGAACTCAGAGGAAGAAAGAAAAACACAGTAGTGCTTAAGATGGTGTGATTTCTCTCTTGAACATAGGCTGTATTTATAGAAGAATTTGGACTCCAAAGTTCAAATTTGAAATGAATAACAGTAATTTTCGAATTAACCCACCAACATTAAAGCACAGAAGATTCAAATTTTGAATTAGTTGGCAGTTGGGCAGTTACAATTTCCAAGAAAATCTGGCAGATTCTGCAGTAACTCCATGAATAATCGATTATATGCTTATGTAATCGATTAATTTGTAAGCAAAATCAGTTTCTGCAGCATCTGTAATCGATTGTCTCGACAAGTAATCAATTATTTCAGTGAGATTAGTTAAATAAGATGAAGTGTAATCGATTATTTAGCCTAAGTAATCGATTATTACAGACAGAATTCGAGTTGCAAACAATTTTTCAGTCAATTTAATCGATTGCCATTCACCATAATCGATTATTCTAGTGAGGTTTCATTTCTGAAATGATTTTTGACCATGTGATTGATTAATTCGAGGCGTAATCAATTATTCCAGTGAACTTTGGCTTTTTGAAATATTTTTGAAAGCAGAATAATCGATTATCTCTAGCTTGTAATCGATTACATGAGTGCAAAATTCATTCTGAAAAGCTTTTTAAGTGAATTTAATCGATTATTTGGATGGGTAATCGATTAATATAGAGAATTTAACAGAATGAACAGTATATATGCAGCATTTTTGAATTTTGTAAGAACAAGTGATGATTGATCAAATAACAGGCTATTTCACATTGATAAACACATAACAATCAAGCTAGTAAAGATTAGATTCATCAAGGATACCTAGCATGTTCTAAGAGTATAGAATCTATCTCTAGCCAAAGGTTTACTGAATATATCAGCCAATTGATTTTGAGTATCAATGAAGTCAATTTTGATATTACCTTTTTGAATGTGATCTCTAAGGAAATGATGCCTTATCTCAATATGTTTGGTCGTCCTAGAGTGCATTATTGGATTCTTGGAAATGTTGATAGCACTTGTGTTATCACATAGCAGAGGTATTTCTTTTAATTCTATACCAAAATCTTGCAATTGTTGCTTTAGCCATAGGCTTTGAGCACAACAACTTCCAACAGAGATGTACTCAGCTTCAGCTGTTGACAAAACAACACAAGATTGTTCCTGCAGTGCCATGAGATCAGTGAACTTCCTAGTAGATGACAAGTTCCACTAGTGCTTTTTCTATCCAACTTGTACCCAGCAAAGTCAGAATCAGAATAATCAACTATATTTAGTGATGCACCTTTAGGATACCAAAGACCAACTTTTGGCGTTGATTTGAGATATTTGAGGATCCTTTTGACTGCAGTGAGATGTGATTCTATGGGATTTACTTGATATCTTGCACACAAACACACACTCGACATAATATCTGGTTTACTAGCTGTCAAATGCAGCAATGATCCAATCATTCCCCTAAACTTTGACTCATCAACCTTCTTTCCTTTTTCATCTGAATCTAGATAAGTTGATATTGCAATTGGAGTTGCAGCATCTTCGCTTTTTCTCCATTTCAAACTTTTTGATCACTTCAAGGCAATACTTGGTTTGATTTAGAAATGTTCCATCCTTCATTTGCTTCACTTAAGTCCAAGAAATAATGTTAATTCTCCCATCATTGACATTTCAAACTCATTCTGCATAGAGATAAAAAATTCTTTGCACAATAATTGATTAGTTGAACCAAAAATTTTATCATCAACATATATTTGAACCGATAAAATATCATTATTTTGCCTTTTGATGAACAAGGTTTTATCAACATATCCTCTTATGAAAGATTGTTCAAGCAGAAATTTTCTTAATCTTTCATACCAAGTTCTTGGAGCTTGTTTTAGACCATAGAGAGTTTTCTTAAGTTTAAAAACTTGATTTGGATGTTTGAAATCAACAAAACTAGGAGGTTACTCCACATATATTTTCTCCTCAATATATCCATTTAAGAAAGCACTTTTAACATCCATTTGAAAAAGTTTAAAACCCATTAAACAAGCATATGCAAGTAATAACCTAATGGCTTCCAACCTTGCAACTAGTGCAAAGGTTTCCTCATAGTCAATGTCTTCCTCTTGGTTGTAACCTTTTGCAACCAATCTAGCTTTGTTTCTAACTATGATTCCACTTTCATCAAGTTTGTTTATAAAAACCCATTTAGTGCCAATAGGTTTGGGAGAAGAAGGTCTAGGAACAAGTTCCCAAACTTCATTTCTCTTAAATTGATTCAATTCATCATGTATGGCATGTCCAATGTTCATCAATTAAGGCTTGATCAATATTCTTAGGTTCTATTTGTGAAACAAAAGCCATATTATAGTAGAGATTTCTTAATGAAGATCTAGTAGATATTCCCTTTGAGACTTCCCCAATGATATTGTCAAGGGAGAGATCTCTTGTAGTTCTCCAATCTTTTGGCTCTTGGACTGGTGTTGATTGTTTTGCTTCAATAATTGGTTCTTCTTTTTCTTTATCCATTGAATCATTAAGCTGAATGAACTCCTCCAAAGGACCTGCATCTATATCACGCTTCTTTTCCTCTTTGGAGGGATTAGATTCATCACAAATAACATGTACATATTCTTCCGTACACAAGGTTATTTTATTGAAAACTCTATATGTTTTACTATGTAATGAATATCCAAGGAAAATGGCTTCATCAGCTTTAGCATCAAATTTTCCAAGTGATTCTTTGCCATTATTTAAAACAAAATACTTACAGCCAAATGCTCTCAAGTGACAAATGTTTGGTTTTCTTCCTTTGTATAGTTTATAAGGGATTTTCTTCAAAATATACCTTATTAGTAATCTATTCAAAGTTTAGCAAACTGCACATACAGCATCAACCCAAAAATATTTAGGCAAATTTGTCTCATTAAGAAGAGTTCTTGCACCTTCTTCAAGGGATCTATTTTTCTTCTCAATAACACCATTTTGTTGAGGTGTTCTTGGAGCTAAAAAATTGTGGTTAATTCCATTTTCATCACAGAATTTTTCAAAATGTTCATTTTGGAATTCTCCACCATGATTACTTCTTATTGAGATAATTTTGCTTTCCTTTTCATTTTGAGCAAGTTTGGCCAATTTTCTAAAAGCATTGAAAGCATCACTCTTGGATTTCAAAAACAAAGTCCATGTGAATCTAGAGAAATCATCTACAATGACAAGCCCATATAATTACCTCCTAAACTCATAGTTCTAGAAGGACCAAACAAATCTATGTGAAGTAATGCAAGGGGTCTTGAAGTAGAAACAACATTTTTACTTTGAAAAGAATTTTTTGTTTATTTCCCCTTTTGACAAGCATCACATAATTTGTCCTTTTCAAACTTGAGTTTGGGTAAGCCAATGAATAAATCCCTTTTAATTAGCTTGTTCATATGATGCATGTTAATGTTACTTGCCCTTCTATGCCATATCCAAGATTCATCAATTTTACTTATTAAGCAAGAAGTGTTGTGAAAGAATGCATGATCTATGGAGAGTAAATAGATATTACCTTTTCTTTTACATATATGAATCACCTCACCATTTTGTCCATCACATATCATGCAACAATTGTCATTGAATGACACTTTGAACCCTTTATCACAAAGTTGGCTTATACTTAGGAGATTATGCTTTAAACCTTCCACTTAAAGAACATTTCTTATTTTGGTTTTAAACTTGTCTCCTATATTTCCTTCACCTATTATCTTCCTTTTATTGTTGTCTCCATAGGTGACAAATCCACCATCTTTAAGAGTCAGATTTGTGAGAATTGATATGTCACCGGTCATGTCTAGAGCATCTACTATCAAGATACCATAATGATGATCTTGCTCTTAGACATACCTGCAAAATTCAAATCAATTTTCAAAGGAAGGTACCCAATTGAGGTTGGGTCCATAGGGGTTAGCCACTTTCTTCTTCTTTTGCACCCAAATACATTCTTCATTAGGCACATAGAATCTCCTAGCATAACATTTATAAAAGGTATGTCCTTTCATCATACAATAGTTGCAAGTTACAGATTTTAATGAATTCCTTGGGTAAGTATTTTGATTGATCTTTGAATCATAAACATTCTTTTGATTTTTCTGTTTTGGTGGTACAAATACAGTTTTGCCAAAAGACTTTGAGCCTTGTTTGTAACCTAAACCAAAATTATCTCCAGCATATTTTTGCACACTTATCATTTTAGCTAAGTTGCATTTACCTTTATAAAGCTTCTTAAAAGATCAATCAAATCACTATTCTCAGATAGGAGTAACATGTATTTTTTTCTCCTTGACTACTTTTGTAATCATCAAAATCCTTTTGCAACATATTGTATTTGTCAACATTGGATGAAGAAGAAGCACATACACAACCATTCATTTTGTAACTTGAAACAATTTTTTCATTTTCTTCTTTCAAGTCACAAATTTTAGATTGCAATTATGTAATTTTTGTAACATGCCATCTAAGATTTCCTTTTAGCTTATTATTGGATATTGTAAGCTTCTTGGCTTCTTCATGCATTTCATGAAAGACATCAATAACTTGATCAAATTCAGAACTTATCTCAATTCCAGCACTTGAGAGATCATCATCTTCATTAATTGTGGAAGTGAGACACACATTTGCTTCTTCATCTTCAGTTGATGATTCAGAAGTTGTTGACTCATTATCTTCCCAAGCTATGTAGGCTCTCTTAGGCTTTCCTTCTTTCTTTATCTTGTTATCACCTTGTTGCTTCTTCAAAAAGATAGAGCATTCAGATTTAATGTGGCCAGATTACCACATTCAAAGCAAGTGAAGTTGTTGTCACTCCTTTTATTATTGTTGTTGTTGTTGTTCTTTGTTAACTTTCTGTTCTTGTTTCTCCTCAAGAACTTGCTGAACTTTTGACAATCGAATTCATGTTGTCCTCTTCATCTTCTTCACTTGAGTCTTCCACTTTTTCCACCTTCGAGGATGCAGCTTTCAAGGTTATGCTTTTATGTTTCTTTTCTGCATCATCTGATTTAGTTAGTTGTGACATTTCAAGTTCATACTCAAGAAGCTTACCAAATAGTGCAGTCATGCACATTTTGGATAGATATTTTGATTCTTTGATTGCTGTCACCTTTGGTTGCCATGGTCTTGTGAGACACTTCAGTATTTTGATATTCAATTCTTCAGCATCAAAAATCTTTCCAAGACCAAGAAGATGATTTACTATGTGAGTGAATCTTGTTTGAAGTTGAGATATGTTTTCTGTGGGATTCATCTTGAACATTTTATACTCATGTATTAAGGCATGCTTCCTTGGTCTTCTTACTTCAACTGTACCTTCATGAGTTATCTCCAACATCTCCCACATCTCCTTTGCACTTTTGCAACTAACAGTTCTAATGAATTCATCAAAGGAAAATGCAGAAGTAATCATATTCTTAAAATCATATTGAACCATTTTCTTTTCAGCATCTGTCATTTCATCCCATTCTTTGGGAATCATATCATTACCAACAGTTTTTATAGGAATCATAGGACCTTTTTCTATTGCATTCCAAGCACCTGGGTCATTTGATTGAATAAAGATTTTCATTCTATTTTTCCAAAAACTGAAGTGCTCTCCTTCAAACATCGGAGGACGACTAAGGGAGGCACCCTCCTTGAAGGTAATTTGTGTGGTATTCATTTTCTTTTTAAAGAACGATAGTGATCTTGAATAACATTCAAGAACTTGCTTTTGATACCAATTGAAAAACAATAGGAATACCCACAATAACTAAGAGCGGGGATGAATTGATTTAAACTTAGTCTTTTAAAAATGTTTATAAAATTAGAGTCAAAGGATCTTAATCACTTTTAAACCAAGAATGCTTTTAATCAATCAAATTACTCAGCACAAGAAATCAATAGCTCAAAACAGAACTTGTTGAGTAATGATAATAACACCAAGAACAAATGAACAAGATTACTTGTAGAGATAGAGATAAAGAAAATCAACATAAGCAATTTATACTAGTTCACTTCTCAAGAGAAGCTACATCCAGTTTCTTCTAATCAACACTAGATTAGAGTTCCACTATTATAAAATTTAGTTCTTACAAGCTATACAACAATCCCTCTTTATCAACCCTAGATAAAGAATAGAAATCTAAAACCCTATTAGACTCCTAATGATCAAGAACAAGAGAACACTACTCTAGAACAAGCTTCAAAGAACCTTTACAATAGCATCAGATAATAGAAATTACAAAAACGAAATTGTACTCAAAGATTATGGAGAGAAACAACCTGATGATCCAATGAATATGAATGCATATGAGTTACCAATCAAGGTTGAATTGCAGAAACAGAATTTCAGAACATGCTCTCCATTACTCTTTTGAAATCTCTTGCCCAAGAAATCATTCAATACCCATGAAGATTAAAGAGTGGGACAAGAAGTAAGTAAACCCAGAAAATCACATTCTAACTCTTAGAGGGCTTGTGTATATTCAGAAAATTCGAAGTGTTCAAGTTATATTTCAAGCCAAGCCTTCCTTCTATTATAACAGATTTTTGTAACAACTTGCAATCGATTACACGCACCAAATAATCAATTAAAATGCATTAAGTAATCGATTAAATTGTCACTTAATCGATCAAAGTGTTTAAGGCTCCATTCTGGGTTTCACAACGAACAAGATAATCAATTAAATCGAGCTATAATGATTAAAGCAGTGAAGTTTTATATCTGAAGCCTCTTGTGTAACCAATTACAATATTTGGTAATCGATTAAGGCAGTGAAGGTTCTTTAAGAAACAAGCCTATGTAATCTATTACAATGTTTGGTAATCGATTAAATTAGTGAAAACATGATTTTCAAGATAGCTTGTGTAATCGATTACTGTATATGGTAATCGATTAAAGCAACAATGTATCACTTTTCGATTTACACAATGTAATCGATTACAAGAAATGCGTAATCAATTAATATATTCATTAAAGTTTTTCCAGTTTTAAACACGAACCAAATAATCGATTAATCCGTGGTGTAATCGATTAAAATGTTCATCAAAGCTTTTTCGGTTTTTAACATGAACCAAATAATCGATTAATATGCTGGGTATTCGATTAAAACAGTGAAATTATATTTTTCCAAAAACATTACCCATTTAGTTCTTTTTCGAAATAGCTTTGATTCTTTGATGAAAACACTTAAGCATGTAAATGATTATATGCATGCAAATGCAAGGATCAACAGATTAACTTCTCATGCACTTCATTTTGGATTTCAATCTTCAAGGCATGTGAAAAGCTCAAAACATTCTTCTAGGTCAAAAGCTTCATTCTTCTTGTTGCTCCCCCTATATCCAATAGTACCCTTCTTTTCACGCCATGCAACATACTTGGAACACTGTTTTTTCATGTGTCCACTCTTCTTGTAAAAATAGCATGTAAATTCCTTATCCTGCTTCTTTTGCTTCCTGAGCATGGGTGATTCATCTACAGTGTCCTTAGCTCTCTTCTTTTTCTTATTATGAGAGGTTGATGCCAAGTAAGCATTATCAGTCTTTTCTCGCTGAAGCCTTTTTTCCTCTTGCACATAGTAAGCAATGAGCAATGAGCTCATTAAGAGTCCATTTATCCTTTTGTGTATTGTAACTCACTACAAATTGACCGTATTGCACAGGAATAGAAATGACAATCAAGTGCACAAGCAAATCATCATATAACTCTGACTTTAGTGCCTTGAGTTTTCCAGCAAGATTAGACATCTCAATAATGTACTCCTTTATGTTCCCCTTTCCTTTATACTTCATGGTTACTAGTTTTGCTAATCTGTTACTCGTTTTCGCTTTTTCATTTTTAGCAAAATATTGCTCAATTTCTTTGAGGAACCTGCTATCATCAGTGCTCTCTGTAATAGAGCCTCAAAACACCTCCAGAATGGAGCGTTTCATGATCGTTAGACTCATGCGGTTAGAGTGCTCCCACTTCTCTATGTAATCCAAATTTGGATTTTCCAGAATGGAAGTGGGTTTCTCCATCCTTAGCGCAAGGTCTACATCCATGCAACCAAAAAAAAATTTCACATTCTCTTTCAATAATTTAAAGTTCATCCTGTTCAACATGGGAATCATATTCACTTGAGCTGCATAGTTAACAGTATTAGCAGAAACTGTATAGAGAAAAAAATACGATAACATATTTAACATCCATGTCATGCATAATTAAAACAAAATGCGTATACATGACATTAACAAACAATCCAAACCAACGTGGGCCCATTTACAAGACACCTAGCACAACATTAACATTTGATCTTTGGACCAAAAATATCAATTTGTAAGTGGTACTTTTAACACAGTAATCAAATATTGACAATAAATCCTATCAAGCTATAGTCTTCCTTTGGGCCGACTACTGCTTACATGAAAATCTTTATAATCATCACATATTTATCAGTACATGTATAAATATTATTTGGTCAAATAATAATCTTCCTTTGGGTTGATGATTATTCGCATAAATAAAAAATATACTCATCTTTATACTTCACAAGAAAGAATTATCCACAACAGAGATTACTTTGGAAACAATATTGTTTCAATCAATTTATTTTGAAATACAAGATAATTAAAAGCAATAATAATTAAATAAAACAAACATAAACCAAAGGTTTATTTTATTTAATTAAATGCCTAAGTTCCTTAATGTTATTGCTCTTAATTTTCTGAATGGGATTATAATAAAATTACCCAAACTTTATCATAAGGGATAATGTCATTCTTGACAATAAATTATTATTTAATTGTTGACAATAATTTTTTTAAATAAAAAATTCAGCAAATTATTTGCCAACAACATCTTCTAATGCAGTAATTAACCTGTGGGTTTCATTGCTTTTCTAATCTCTTCTCTAGCAGAATGTGAAAGATTGCCTTTTGATTTACCGGAAGTGGAAGAAGAACTAGTAGTGGGTTATCAAACCAAATACTTGGGTATCAAATTTGGTTTATTTTATGTTGTTTCTTATTTAAACCTATTCATTTATTCCTTATTTGTAACCCAGAAACCCACAAAACAGAGTGTAAATAAATTTTTTGCAAATCATTTAATTTCTTGATAATTCAATATGATACGACTCTGATACCAATTGTTGGAAAATTAATTCCTAAATCCTTATGGTGAAAATCATCACCCAATAAAACCCCAGAAACATCATATTGAACCATCAAGAAATTTTAAACAAATAAAGTATACATGTTTCCATTGCAACAATGATTTATCCTTTATTCTTGTAGCCTTTTAACTTATCCTTATGAGCTTTAGTCTTCCTAAGTCAAATCACTACTTAGAGGTTATTTGTAACGCCTCAATTTACCATCTCGTTATTATTGATTTTTAATGAAAATTCTTTTCGATTTGCTTAAAAATACTAAACTATAATTTTTCATTATTGAGTAATATTCATAATTCTGAAGTAACATATAATAAGATTATAAAAGATTTTTCCTCACTGATTGATATTTATAAATCTGATGTACAATAAAATACAGACTGGTATCAATTCTATTACATAGTACAAACAACTAAAATACTCCCTAACAAAGAAATACATCTTCAAACATAACCTCTTCAAAATATTACATCTTCAAACAAAATTCTCTTCTTGTAGACAACTAATAGTCTCTCTTTGCTATTAATCTGCTCGCCTGAATAAAATGGAGGTCATAGCAGGTGTCAACCATAGACACAAAGTACAGGGTAAGTTTATGATAAACATAATTTAAGCAAATATATTCAATATGTAAATATTCATAACAACATCCTCAAAGATGCATGATTCTTTTAGACTCTTATCATGATGCATGATTCTCTTAAACTCTTATCATTTGCATGATTCTCTTAAACTCTTTCAATAATTGGTACCAATAGTCAAGATAGCCCCATCCCAGTGGCATAGAACTGAAACGATCAGTCAGGGTCCCATAGTGTTGCAACAGGATTCTCACCCACACTTCATGTGATCATCATGGGTGGCGTGATTTCCCCACTGCCAAGTACCCCCCAGCTCAGACCTCTCTTATCTGACACACATCCTCTTGAGGCAAATAACACAGACTAACCCCCGTCGGGCATATGCATATGAGACATATAAGACTTATTCACTTTAAGATATAACTCTTTTCATCATCTCATATTTATTTTACTCAGAAACTCAACATAAAGTATAGAACTCAACTTTATATTCATGTATAGAATCTCAACATATTATTCATGTACAGAGATTTATAGGAAGACTCAACAACACATGAACTTCATGGAGATTTATAGAAACACTCAGCAACACATGGAACTTAGAGAAATTCTTAGAAACTTTTAGCAACGTATGAACTTCATGGAAACACTCAACAACACATAAACATTCAAACACTTATTCAAACAAAACAAGACTTAAACTATCTTTATCATAAAGCTTCCCCATACATATCTTATAACCTTTTTGCTATGCTTATTTACTTCCTCCTAGCTTCTACACGTGATTCCTTCTATGATGGTGGGGTCTTTTCTATTTGATTTAAGCTTTGGAAAATGAAAGGATGAAAGGGATGTGGGAGATGCTTCACGTGAAGTGTTAGTGGGAGGAATGTCTTGAAAGTGATTTTCAAGCATGGTCCCCACCACCCCTTTATATAGCACTTGGAAAATAATTAATTATTCAAGGACATATTTGCCCTTCCAACTAATTTAGTTTCATTCTAGCTTAGTTTCTCCTTGTTTCATTAAATCCTAACTTAGTTTATGCTTATTCCTTTAGGTTTTAACTAGATTCATTATTATTCTTTTATTTTCTAGAAAAATATCTCATAAGCCATAATGACTTAGCTTTCCACTTGGCTACCACTTTACAAGTGTCCCTACACTTGTCCAAGCTCTTGAAGTTTCTCCACTTTTCTTGGTTATTCACGTGGAATCTAGAGAAAGGGAGAGAATTTTGCTTTATTTTATGTTACTTTGTATCCTTATCCTTTAAGACATGACACCTTGCTTCCAAGTGTCCTTCCACTTGTCTTCAAGCCATGAAACTTCTCCATTCTTCCTCCTCCTTCATGTGATTTATCAAGGGAACAAGAGAAGATTTTTCTTCTCATTTTATGATAGCTTTCTCATTCCTATATTAATAGTGAGTTACAAATGGCTAGATATTTCTTAAGCCTTCATGGTTGTATCTTATCATTTTAATTTATGAAGCTTAAGATATTTTTCTTAAAGTGAAGAAAATTATATAATTCTCCTTGTATCCACATGTCACCTTTTATGAGGAAGAAGAATTCAATTTGAAAATGGCCTCACACATGGCATCCTTTAAGAGAAAATGAAGTTCAAGTTGAATTTGTCTTTACACATGGCATTTCATAGCAGAAGTTCAAGTTCAATTTGAACTCTTCTACCTAAAGGATAATATTAAATAATGAAACTCTTGAGTTTTCCAGAAACTCTTAAGTTTTCCAGAAACTGACTTCAATGACAATTAAATTACTTATAAGCAAAGTGATACACAACCTTGCATACGAGACTGCTTTTATCTTAATTCTGATTGGTCTGTATTATTTTTGATCACCAAAATTACTAAACCATTTTATTAAATAAATCTGGGCACCTCACAATTTAGAGAAAATTCTATAGATTTTATTTATTATTTTCCATATTTTTCCAATGCTTGAATTCTTCTGACTAATGTTTCAAAGTTGTCACCTTATAAAATTCATAGAAATTCTATTATAGAGTTTCTTGTCACAAACTATTTTGATATTCTGCCAGTCAAGAATATTCTGTAATTTTATCAGGTTCTCACAAAATCTCTAAGGATATCTGGTCATTTCTGGCCTGAAGGGCGTTATGGTAAATTCATCATTCATCATAGGGGCATAATTGTCATTTCCACCATAAAATATCTAGCCAAAAATATCTAAGGGTATTCTTGTCATTTCTAAAATATCCAAGGGCATTTATATAATTTTCATCTTAAAATATCTCACTAAAATATCTAGGGGCATTTTTGTAATTTTTAAAAATATCCAGGGGCATTATCGTCATTTTTACCTTAAGGGCATTTCTGTAAATTTTTGATTTAAGGAAAGGGTAATATGTGTTGAATTGAGGGGAAGCCACTTGAAGCACAAAGGATAAATTGATTCAAGAAGGAAAGTTTTGAACTTTCAACATGCCATGAAGCCTTGAAAATTAATTTGTGATTGAATGTAAAAAGAAGAAAGCATTTCTGGTGATCCAAGTGCATTGCATTCATATCATTTATTGAATCCATGTGGTTATGAGAAAGATTTCACAAGGCTTTGATAAAATTGCATAAGTTTTTAAATCAAATCATAAGGTTTTGGAAAAATAAGTTTCTTTCTGGTATAATCGATTATTTCAATAAAACAATCGATTATTTTGATCTTTGTATTTTCTGGAAAACCTTTTAAGAACATTGTAATCGATTACATGTCGGGTTAATCAATTATTTTCACTTGATTCACTTTTTGAACTGCCTTGATGAACATTGTAATCGATTACCAATGAACTGTAATCGATTACATTAGCTAAAACAAAGAATCATATTTCTGTCATAATCGATTAGCAAAGGTCGTAATCGATTACTTAATACATTCATTAGCTTGGAAGCTTTATGGCTTAATCGATTACCAGAGATTGTAATCGATTACATAGTACAACTCGTTTTATATATCTTCCTTGTTTAATCGATTACCAAAGGATGTAATCGATTACACTGTGCTTTCATTATTGAACATTCTTCTGGTGTAATCGATTACTTATCGTAATAATCGATTATTTTGATTGAAAACCATACCCAGAATTTTTATGAACACATTAATCGATTACTGTTGCGGATTCGACAAGTATACCGATCGTTCCAAGTAATATAATGATAAGAAAGATATCGTTCCCAGGAGGATTGTTTGACCAATTAAATTATAAATTGTATCGATAGGTTGGAGGACAAATAAGTTTGAGAAATTGGTGTTGTGTGTGTGTACGAATTAAATTAAAAGCTAACTATTAACATTAACTATTATCGACAAGTAAATAAGATTATAACGATATGTAAAGAAATGTAGCTAGGGCAACCCACACTAATGCTTCCTACCTTCTTACATGAATGGCTTACTATCTTCATCTATTACAAGATACCCAAAGCGTGCATCGTCATACAATCATAGTTAAGTCCTAATCCCTTAGTGACCTTAACCCTTTAACCCCTTTCAACACCCTAATTCCTTAGTAGCATTTATTAGGTTAAGCATTAAGTGATGCATGGAATGTTTGCAAGCGTACACCTCTATCCCTAGATAATGTAACTTGTCACTTTACCCCAGTCCAAGCATAGAATCCCAACATTCCTATTGTGAACCCTAAACCCTAGTTTTCAATACCCACTAGAGTGATAAGTTCCAGCAAGATAAAAACATACATGCAATCAAAGTAAAGTGAAATAACTTGATATAAATGAAGAATAGCATCCAATACAATCCAAAGGAGGTTACATTCAGTGCTTGGCCCTAACTACAATATAAAATCAGCCAAACCTCATTGTGGTTGGCTGTGATACAAAAAATGGCATACCCAGCTGAAGTGCAAGAAGAAGAAGAAGATGGAGAAGAACCTCTACTTGAGCCTTCAACTCCCCAAAACCCTAGCTAAGGTACCCAAGCTTCCAAAAACCCTATTTTGTGTTGTTTCCCTCCAAAATTCGTGTATCGAATGTTGAGGGTGAAGTATTTATAACCCAGCTTGTGAAATCTTCATTTTACCCTTGACAGCTAACTCTGTCGAAGTGCGACACTGATGGCACGGGACTGGCGCTGATGGCGTCGACTTACAGAATGAATGGCGCTCCTGGCACCAGACTGGCGCTCATGGCGTCATATTCCAGAACTTGCGGCGCCAGTGGCACGGTCTTGGCGCGGATGACGCCATCTTCCAGTGTCTTTGGCGCTTATGGCGCCTTTCTGGATCTGATGGCGCCAGATTTTTCTTTCAAGCTTGGTTCTTTTCTTCTGATTTTTGCTTAATCTTAGCACCTTTGATTGATTTCCTGGAAATTTATCACATTAGCTCAAATCATAACACAAAAAGGGCAATTATCCATGCTTAATGCTTAATTCTCGCTCTTAAAAGCTTAGGAAAACCTTATATGCTAGGCGCATATCAATTACAAGCTTGATTTAATCGATTATATAAGTAAAATAATCGATTACAGGAGCATATTTAATCGATTACCAACTGTAATAAAAGTTTGTTATAAATAGACCTTTGGCTCAGCTGTTTTTCTAACTTGACCAATTCGTATTACTGAGCATTCAAAGGCTTTTCAAACACTCTTTAGGGATTCTCTGGATTCATAAGGTTCTTGCTTTCATAATACTTGCATGAGTTGTTAAATTGAAGAAAAAGCAAGAAGGTTCTTTACAAAGTTTTAAGGAAGTAATGTTCTGAATCTGTGTTTCAACATATAACCTGATTAATCATTCATATGTGCATCATTCATTGGATCATCAGGTGACTTCTTTCCTTAAACATTGCAGTTGTATCACAGTTATTCAATTTCTATAAAGATTGGCTTATTGTAAATGAGTTTCTTGCATGATAACTAGAGATAGGGTTTCTCTAGAGGTTGCTGAGTAGTGTTCTCAGTGGGGTTGGTCTCTAAGGGTCTAATAGTGTTTTAGATCTCTGAACTTTATCTAGGGTTGATAAAGAGAGGCTTGTAATATCTTGTAAGAATATTATTTGCAATAGTGGAACTCCATTCTAGTGTTGAGTGGAAGAACTG
>PYAF01001508.1:57664-68800 GCA_007407185.1 Glycine tomentella | reverse complement strand
CTTTACTTTGATCTGTGTTATGGACTGTTTATGTATTGGACTGTGAATTTGTAATAATGGACTGTATGGTATGAATAGGTGAACGTCATGAACTACGTCATTTAAATAACGCGTAAACTTTTATGATTTCTAAAACCGTTTTCAAAATCAAACGAAAATTCCTTTGGACTTTTATTCTTTCTGTTTTTCGAAAAAAAAACCCCGTAATTTTATAAAATAAATACGAAATAAAGCAAAGTAGAAGCGGTCGTTTCAAGGAAAGTGAGAGAAGTGAGATTTAGTGTGGAGACTCTGCCGGAAAGAAGCGGTGATGGGGCCCTTCATCAATTCTTCTCTTAAAGAGGTTCTCTCCATGCTTGGTTAGTTTCTCTTAAAGGATTGGATGTAATCTTCTACTTTTAAGTATCTCTTTTAATATTTATTTATGCATAAGTCTTTTCTATTTATTATTGGTAATTTTATTTCGTTCTTAACGCTTGATTCTACTTGATCACTAGTTTCATGAAATTGGATTCTAAGTTTAACTGTAAGTACTCTTAGAATTTGAACTGAATAATTTTACTCTTTACGTTACGTTGCTAGGAATAGAGCATAACGTTTAGATTGCAAATAGCACGCGATTATGATTGTAATGCTGGGTTATTTACTTCGTATGCGAGGGATCGATATTCGGTAAGTATCCTTAGAACTCGATTGCAAGGAATCGATTCGAGGTTAATTAATGTGTTCATCAATAATAATAGAAAATGATTTATACATGGTAATATTAATTGGATACCGAGGTATGAATGATGAAATCCAATCCTATGCTTTTCTTGAATTAATTAATCATTTTATTAGTTTCCGTACTTTTTTATCTTTTATTTCTGTAAAAACCATCAAAACTTCGACCATACTCGTTGTACATAACTATTAAACTGTTAAGTTTTATTTGGATTAATTGAGTAGCACAAGTCCCTGTGGAGACGAACTTTTATAAATTTTGTAACTTACAACGACAAATTGGTACGCTTGCCAAAAGTCTAACAAGTTTCTGGTGCCGTTGCCGAGGACTTGCATCGCTCACTTAGTTCTTTCAAATTTAATTTTTCAGTTGAATAAGACTTTTTCTTTACTTTCGTTATTTTGATTTTGTATAAATTCTCTTGTATTTTATTTTGTTTTATTTTCCCTAACCTCGGTACTTACGAATTATTGCAAGTTTGTCCTTTTTCCTTTTTGAGGTAAATTTCTTGCAGATACATCGTTATTAAATTTATAAATTACCAAGACCATAAAGGGAAAGAAACAAAACAATCAAAAATCTACCGAGTAAATCTTCTTCTATATTGATTCTCCTTCACCAGTAAAGCCACCTGTAATTTATATTATGGCTGATAAAGGAGGGGGAGAAGAAAACAGACCACCACGGAGGACTCTTGGTGACTATGCTTATCAACAAAGACCAAAGCATTACAACAGCATAGTCATTCCTCCTTTCAGTAAGAAGGTTGTGGAATTAAAACCTGCATTACTCAGTCTTATTGGATCACATCCATTCGCTGGACTAGATCATGAAGATCCATACACTCATTTGTCTACCTTCATAGAGCTGTGCAGTACCATGGGAACTTCTGAGGAAGATGCTGAAGCTATCTACCTCAGAGCTTTTCCATTTTCTTTAACAGGTAAGGCAAAGACTTGGCTTCAATCCCAACCAAGCAAAAGTCTTAGCACTTGGGAAGAAATGGAGGAGAAATTCACTGCCAAATTCTTTCCTCCATCTAGATTCATAAGCGCAAAATCAGCAATTGCTACTTTTTTCCCAAGGATTTAATGAATCTTTCTATGAAACATGGGAGAGATTCAAATCTTTACTATGGAGATGCCCGAACCACAACTTTGATGATGCTGCACAACTACATATTTTCTATAGTGGTTTGAAACCTCAAACAAAGATGATTCTTGATGCCTCAGCTGAAGGTACGATGATGTCAAAGAGCCCAGAGGAAGTAATTATAATCATTGACTCCATAGCAGCCAGTGATTACCAATCTCATCATGATAGATCTCCGATTCAAGGAAAAGGTATAATTGAGCTGGATACTCAAAATGCAATTCTAGCTCAAAATAAACTCTTAACTCAAGAATTAGAGGCCTTAACAAAACATATAGGCCAACTTCCTCTACAAATTCAACAATCACCTCATGGTTGCCAACAAGAAGAGGAAGCTTATTATATGCAAAATCAGACCAGACCTCAACAGAACTTCTAAGGAAATTACCAAGGCTATAAAGAAGGCCCAAGTTCTTATGGCTGGAGGCAACAAAATGATAATGCATATTATGGTCCAACTAACTCTTCTTTTGAGGGTCCTTCTAACAATTCTTATGCAGGTTCTTCAAATAGGGTTCCACCACAACAACAACAACAAGAAGCTCAACCTAATAGAATATAAAAAATGAAAGATACTCTAACTCAGTTTATGTAGATGACCATTTCAAATCAAAAGAACACTGAGGCTTCCATCAAAAATCTTGAAGTTCAGGTTGGACAACTTGCAAAACAAGTGTCTGAAAACAGACGTGGACCTTCTTCAGCAAAAACACATGATGATCCAAAAGAACCAAGAAGATGTTTTAGAGTGGATGTCTTGAATGGAGGAATTTCTGACTCCAAGAAGTTAGTTCAAGTAAAAGATCGTTAAGAGAAATATCATCTGAAGCATTAGAGGAAATGAGTAAATCTGAAAAGATGATAGTTTAGATCATCTCTAACAACCAGATGCTTTCAAGGAAATTCCTTACCAACAGTCTATCTTTGAGGAATTGTTAGAGGAAGAGAAAAATCAAGAATCACCAATAAAGATAAACGCAGTACCTCTACATACTAACAATGTTTTCCTTGCAGGAAATTTAAAGAAAGCAATTATCAATAAATCAATGCTCTCTGAAAAAGAAAAGAAACTGGTGAAAATATTGGAGGAAAATACAAAAGCCAAAGGCTCATCATTTTTGTCCAATTGCTGGGAGCCAAAGCCATAGCAAAGGCGTCCAGCTAATACGACGTTAAAGAAGCGCTCCTGGGAGGCAACCTAGTGTTTTCAATTTATGTCTTTATTTTGTTATTTTAATTTATGATTGAACTTTACTTTTTGAATTTTATGTCTTTTTGAAAAGTATCATCTGTTTTGCTAAAGGCAAACCAGGTGAAGAAGAAGAACATGGCAGATCCTATTGATCATCTAAATGGAGGACATCGAGCTCCTCAGCCATGATCTTCAAAAAATCAGTGATATTGTTTTTAAATTTCTTTACTGCTTTGTAGTTTAAATTCAATACTTTGTTTATTTAGTTACTATGTTTGCTTAAATAGTTGTGTGCTTTTATAATTCTTTTTAGTATTGTACACAGAGGTGTTTTGTTAACATAGTTGTATAAATCTTTTTGTGGCTTAACTGATATAACATGTTTTGAAAAGAATCAACAGATATAAATGTTTTGAAACTTGCTTTTGGATCAGACACCACAAAATGATTTTTTGCAAACTTTGAGAATGAAAAAACAAATGAATGGGTTTTCAAATATCAAAATGAATGCAAGATATTTTTACATGGAATTAATAAAGAACATCTTTCGAAACATTGATTTGATTTGAACATGAAAACAGGCCTTAAGCCTAGTGAGTGTGTGCAACGACATAAATTACATTGAGTGTCTGCACTGATATGATTTATAATTGATTTTGCATGAATTTCTAATTGTCATAACATATGATGCATGGATATGATTTAGGCCTTCTTTCTTTTTGAACATCCTTTTAAGCCACTGGCCAAAAAGATATCCCAAATGTATATATAATGATTTACCATTTGCAAACCCTTTTGAGCCAAACTCTTGATATTTTATTGGAACCCTATCCTAGGATAAGAATTCCTTACCTCACCTTAGGTTAGGAGAGCAAAAAGGGAAATATTTTGTTGATGAAAACTTTTTGGATAGCTCATGCAATGAAATAGACTTGTAAATGTGGCTATATGCTATTCATGTGATAAGCAAAAGAAAAGAAAGAAAGAAAGAAAAAGAAAAGAAAAAGGAAAAGGAAACAGATTCCTTGTGTTTTAAAGTATTGTACAAAGTATATGGGTGAAATGGAAAAATTGATAAACATGGATATCTTGGAAGAAAAAGGAAGAAATAGGAAGTGATAATCTAATTGTTTTATCTTTACTTGCTCTCCTAGTCTCAAGGTGACTTTGAATATCCAGAAAAACCAAGATTTTTTTTAAAACAAGGCCCAACCCTAAAAGCCCTAATGATCCATGATAAATATGTATTTTGATTTAATGGGAAATGAACTGCACAATTTTATTTATAAGGTATCAATGTTGGAATTAAGACTAAACACTCACCTGTGAGAATTAAACACCTTTGAGAGGTTTTCCTCTTTTTGAATCAAGCATATGTTTCCTCTGATGTTCTTTAGAAATGAAATGTGAATTGATCTTAATCTCATTTGGTTTTGAAAATTTCATCTTTTGTTTCAAATTCTTTAGGTTGACTAATTTGAAACATGTTCTGATCACTCTGAAAAGTTGATTCTTTACAAAGCATGGTCATCCTCTATGTTCCTATTAATTATAGTGTTAGTTACTTTGCTTGAGGACAAGCAAAATTATAGGTTAGGGGGAGTGATAAGTGTCATAATTCAGTTAAATTCATGTTTCAAATGCAGGCACTTATCTTTTGATTTAAGAAGATTTGATTATAAATTTGCCCTAAACCTAGTTAAATAGCACCTAATGCTTATATAAAAGTTGTTACTTATATTTCAGAAGATTAATCCAATCATATTTTGTATTTTGCTAGAATTCGTAAATTCCGAAGCTTCCGTACACTTAGAGCAAGCAAAAATGACTCATAAAAGCAAACATGGGAGGTACAGCAACCAAACCAGGCCCAAAGACTCTTCTGGAAGTACATTTAACTCGCCCAAACGAGTGAATCTAGTGTATCTTGCTTGCTTAGGCGAGCAACACCTGCAATTAGGCCTTCAAGTGGCCAAGTGGACGTGCAACTTGGGCTTTAACTCGCCAAAGCTAGTGAAATATGAAGAAATTGGTCGCTTGGGCGACCAAACTCGACCAGGCCAGCCCCTATAAATACCCAAGCACCCCCAAGGCCAAAATGATCCATTTCACTTGCATTCTTCCTCTTCCATTGCTTCTTAGCTTGTTTTGAGCCTTAGGCTCTTAAATATTAGTATTAGGTAGGTTAGGAAAGTGAGAGAAGTGAGATTTAGTGTGGAGACTCTGCCGAAAAGAAGTGGTGATGGGGCCCTTCATCAATTCTTCTCTTAAAGAGGTTCTCTCCATGCTTGGTTAGTTTCTCTTAAAGGATTGGATGTAATCTTCTACTTTTAAGTATCTCTTTTAATATTTATTTATGCATAAGTCTTTTCTATTTATTATTGGTAATTTTATTTCGTTCTTAACGCTTGATTCTACTTGATCACTAGTTTCATGAAATTGGATTCTAAGTTTAACTGGTAAGTACTCTTAGAATTTGAACTGAATAATTTTACTCTTTACGTTACGTTGCTAGGAATAGAGCATAACGTTTAGATTGCAAATAGCACGCGATTATGATTGTAATGCTGGGTTATTTACTTCGTATGCGAGGGATCGATATTCGGTAAGTATCCTTAGAACTCGATTGCAAGGAATCGATTCGAGGTTAATTAATGTGTTCATCAATAATAATAGAAAATGATTTATACATGGTAATATTAATTGGATACCGAGGTATGAATGATGAAATCCAATCATACGCTTTTCTTGAATTAATTAATCATTTTATTAGTTTCCGTACTTTTTATCTTTTATTTTTGTAAAAACCATCAAAACTTCGACCATACTCGTTGTACATAACTATTAAACTGTTAAGTTTTATTTGGATTAATTGAGTAGCACAAGTCCCTGTGGAGACGAACTTTTATAAATTTTGTAACTTACAACGACAAATTGGTATGCTTGCCAAAAGTCGAACAATATCCAAATTAGAAAGTTTGATCACTTGATCAACTTAATTTTTTCTGGGGCCGCAGAGCATTGCTAGTGTCTTATGTGGTCATTAAATGAATTGGGCCCGTTAAAAGAGTTTAATTGGTCCAAGTTTATTTATGTCAGTGACTAATTGGGTCTAATGGATCACACACAAAGGTTATTCATTGTTGCAAGTTATAGCAAGTTATGGCCAATAATTAGTTATTGGGCTTTATCAAGAGTATGAGTTAAATTGGGTTAGAGTTGGACTTCAATCCCACTTGAATCATGCGTCTTATTTGGGGCATTAGTGGTGAAATTGGTTTCTCCACTAATGTGCCCAAATGTGTTGACAGGCTCGATGGACCTTGGGCCATGAATCCTAGTAAGTCAAGGAGTTGACTTGACCAAAATAAGATTTGGACAAATTCGAAATTTAAATTTGAAATTTGAAATTTGAAATTTTGAATTTTGAATTCAAATTCAAATTCAAATTACGAATTGGGATAAGATTGAATTTACATTTGAATTTAAATTTGAAATTTGAATTTGAATTTTAAATTCTATGAGGTTAGGTTGTTGAGTATAATTTAAATTACCTAAATGAATTATTCAATAAAGATTGGATGAAGATTCTCTCAACAACATTAGTTGTTGAGGATAATTTAAATTATCTAATAAAGATTGGATGAAGATTCTCTCAACAACATTTGGTTATTGAGGATAATTTAAATTATCTAAATGAATTATCCAATAAAGATTGGATCAAGAATCTATCAACAACATTGTCATTTGAATTCTGAATTTAAATGAGTTATTGTTGTAACAAACTTTCGAGGGAGGAGAGGGAAAGAAGGTGGCAGTTTTTGGAGAGAATCTTGCTAGATTCTTTTCCGAATTTTCCCAACAACTTGGGCTGATTTGGAGTGAGAGGATAATTCAATGCAACAAACTCATCTCACCTTAAATAGGCGCCTATGTGGGGAGGATTGAGAGAGAAAAATTTCACCACTTCCTCTCTTGGTTTTGAATAAAGTTCTAGTTTTTCCTCTACCTCATCTTCTTTCCTCTTTTGCTACACCTTCACCTGACCTCAACGCACCTTCATAGTCTTGAGAAAAGAAACAAATACTTGAAAGCCTCATACCTTGCATGCGCCTAGCAAGCCACCAAGGAAAAGGAGGAATCAAGGAGAAGAAGAAGTTCTCACTTGCAAGAAAGAGACAACCATGTGGATCACCATTGGAGGGCGTCATCTTCCTTGAGCCTTCAAGTGATAAAGGTATTTCTAAAACCCCATAGTGTTTCAATGAGTAATTTCTAAAACCCTCATGTGAGCACACCGTGGTTGGACCAAAGTGCTGCATTTTTTTTGAACATTCACATGGTATCAGAGCCTGGCTCGCTGCCGCAAACGCGTGGGGTTTTATTGGAAATCGAATTTTCAAAAACCATTTTGAAATCTTCATCCGTTTCTTGAACAAGATTCTTTAAAATTATTTTTATTCTTTATGAAAGGATTATTTTCTTGTGATTATGTTCAAAGTGAGACACCACTTTGTGGAGACAAAAGTGGCGTCCAAGAGAAGTCTTGGGGCTATGGATTTTTTATCAAGTCTAGTTGGACTAGAAGTGCCAAAGCCATGGTGGTTAAGAACACCTACCATAGCCGTCGCCTAGATATATTTAAGGTAGCCCCATCACATTTTAAATTTTGAATCTTGATCATGTTTTTGGGTTGATTATCAAATGTTGATATTTTGATGAAGATGAATTCAATGGTGGCTTAGAATTTGCAAATTGTTTGTTTGTTTCCTAACCTTCCTTGTAGGTACATGAATATATGGATGGTCATGGTGCTTTGCATGTATGCTTAAATTTAAATTTTAAATTTTAAATTTTTCGTTAAATGGGATTGTATTTGTCCCGATTTAAATTCTTACGTCTTTTATTTTAATTATTTTGGATGTCAAATTCAAATCGATAAAGTTCAAGCTTGTTGGACCAACCAAGGAGGAGGCTCGACCATGTTGATGGTCCCGAGCGAGTTCGATGAAGTTTTTGATCCGAGGCTTGAAGACGCTTTGGATGAAAAAATGGAAGGCACCATGATCATCCACCGTGTGTTTTAATTTCGAAAATGCATGATTTATATTTTGATTTTCAAATTTCAAATTTTGAATTTTGAAATCGCGACTAGTATGCATGAAAATTATTAGACGCGATCACTTTGACTAGTATGCATGATAAGACAAGTCGTTTAAAATGAACTATGTGATAATTAGTCTGTATGTCTAATTATGCATGCAAGATAAAACAAATAATTAAAGATGAGACTGAGAATGAAAACTCAAATAAAATTATCTAGCATGTTTTGATTGCCTCCCATCGTCAATGGCACTCAAATCCCCTCTACATGGTAGTGCTCTCTAGCTCAGCTACGACCTATCATTTCATTGGGTGACGGTGTTATTCGAAGTGTACGACACTTAGGATGATGGTTTGTGCTAGAATAGGTGTATAGGCTACAGGCTCAGCCGGGTCTATGCATCTAGGGCAATGTGGCCAGGTTGTTACATAGTGTTGTGACACTAAGTGACAAAGAGTTGTCAACCCGATGATCTAAGAGAAGATATAGAGATGTTGTTGATAAGATCAACCCACTAGATAAGTTATTTTTGCAGGCTCAACTAGAGATTAATGAACCTAGCCATTCTCTTAGCCCACTACGGATATCTTTATGAAGGATAACCCTAAATCAATCATCGAGGGTCATTGATTTTAGAGAAAATAGTGGGAGGGCCATATATGTTTAAAAGTCTTTGTATTTGGTTATTAAATATCATGAAATACTTATGTATGTTTATATTATTTTCAGCAATTGAGTTATGGTCGAAAATTTTAATTTACGTTCAATTCTGGATGCTAACAAGTTAACTGGTCCAAACGTCACGGATTGGTATCGGAATGTAAAAATAGTTTTACGTTCTGAAAAGATAGCGTATGTTTTGGATTCTCCCATTCCTGTTGCCCTTGCTCAAGGACAAGATGGGTATGCCGAGTATGACTGGGGAGCCCATAGACAGCACCTAGCAGATAATAAACAAGCAATATGCATATTGCTTGCATCTATGTCTGCGGAGCTTCAGCGTCAGCATGAGCATATGGATGCTCCCTCCATTATCTTACATTTGCAAGAGCTGTATGATAAGCAAGGGAGGGCTGAGCGTTTTGAAACCTCCAAGGAACTGTTTGGCTGCAAGATGGTTTAGGGCACTGCAGTTGGACCGCACGTCCTCAAGATGATTGGGCTTATAGAGAAACTTAGTTATCTAGGTTTTATCATGGACCATGAGCTAAGTGTTGACTTAGTCCTACAGTCCTTGCCACCTTTATTTAACGGCTTTGTGGTCAACTACCATATGAATAAGGTGGAGACAACACTCCCAGAGTTGTTGAATCTCAAGACCATTGCTGCGGGTGCTATTAAGAAGAACAGGACCCAAGCTTTTTTGATTGGTGGGCCTAATAAGGCTAAGGGCAAGGGTAAGTCTGTAGAGAGAGACAAGCTTAAGCCCAAAAAGAAGAATGAAAATATAAAGAACACTTATGCAAATAACCAAGAGGGGGGTGAATTGGTTTTACCTCAGAGTTTTTAAAGTTTCCTTTCAAAATATGTAACACCGGAAGACTTTACAAAGATCGTATCTATTTAAATCCAACTTGAAATAAAATCACTTCATCAATCAAATTACTCTTGTGCAACAACCAAGTTTATATGATGAACAAATTCTATACTTCAAGAATTTAAATGAAATATAAACTGTAATCAAATGCACACAAGATTTATACTGGTTTAACTCTCAACCTTGAAGGCTACATCCAGTTATCTTCCAACCAAATCTTGGTTAGAGTTCCACTACAACAAATATCTATTCTTTACATGCTTATAAATGAACTCTCTTACCTTCCCTAGGTAAAATTCAAAATCTACTTCCTATAGACTTTTCAAAGGACCAAGAACCAGAGATCCCCTCTCTGTTCTTCCCTCTAGAAACCCTTTCTAGAAAAGCTTTAAAGGAACCAAATGTTATATGGAAATTATAGAACAATCAAACAGAAAATATTAACCAAACTCAAGCTTTATGTACAAGAAGAATACCACCTTATAATCCTCAACATTTACAATGATATAAATGATTCAATCAACCTGAGATTATATGCAAAAGATGACTACCAATCTTTCTTGATCACTTCTTTAAGCACTAGCTTGAGAAATCCTTCAATTTTTGAGTATCAACACTAAAAACTCAAGTAAAACTTCTTGACACTCAACACAATTGATTATCTCACTAACTTCTGTCTTGGGTACACTTAGCATTAGAGAATGTATTTCACAAAGTATGTGATGTGTTGCAAACACATCTTAGTTTTAGGCTAGTTGGGTTATAATTTAATTGAATAAATTAGGAATATAGGTTAGAATTAGTTTAATTGTTACTTATGCTCAAATTAATCTCATTTCATTACCAAAGTTGTATTTCAGGACCAAAAGGAGGAGATTCAAGCCAAAAGAAGAAGAAAACCAAGCTGAAGGACTCGCGCGGATCGCGCCAGATCCCGCGTAAGTCGCGCCACATGCAAAATAACAAGCCTCAGTTTCGAACAAGCTGTGTGAGTTGTAACGCCTCCTTTTGCTCTCTCGTGTTTGATTGATTTTAGATGAAATCTCGTGTCCACTTTGTATTAGAATTATCTTAGTTTATAAATTTCACGAAAAATTTCTTTCTTCTTCTTTGGATTTTACAATTTATTTTTAACATAAACGATTCTCCCTCACCACGGTTTATTTATAATAATAATACAGTCCATCAATATACAATCCAAAATACAATTTAAAATGCAGTCCCCGACATACAGGCCAACATAATATACAGACTGATAGAAAGTCCAATACAAAATATACATCCTAAAAATATAAGTCATCAAAATATCTTCTTCACATCTTCTTCACCATCATTCTTTGCTCATACTCTTACTGTTCCTCTGCTCGCCCAAATAAATTGGGGTCATCACAGGTGTCAACCACAGACACAAAATAGGGTAAGTTTAT
>PYAF01001508.1:35748-57564 GCA_007407185.1 Glycine tomentella | reverse complement strand
TGTCCATACAAGTGTCCAATTTCCACATTCTTCTTCATTCTTCTTCATTCTCACGTGGATTGCTAGGCTTCTAGGGAAAGTTTTACCAATTTTCTTCATTTACTAGGTTTTAGAGAATTTTCGTGCTTTTCTTTATCCTCAAAACCTGTTTTAGCAAAATATTGATTCTGGATTCGTTAACCGTTGGATCTTCTTAAAAGTTTAAAGGTATAATCCTATCTCACATATGTAAATCTTGACCATTGGGATCTTTGAAATAATGTTTAGAAATGTCTACGGGTCCAAAGAAGTCAAGAGGAAGTTTACTTCAAAAAAAATCTTCTTAATTCCTTATTACCTTACTTTACAAATGGATCAATGGCATGTATCCTAGCCTTTTAAGCATCCATGTGTCCATTCTTGAAGTTTATTAGAGTTTTCCTCCATTGATCTTGCATCATACGGTCAAGGCTTTATTTAGAAATCCAAATAAATCCAACTTTCCTTTGTTTTACCTATAATAGCTAGATTCTAATTTCCTATTGGTCCATTTTGCCTTGAATGATTTAAATTACTAAACCAATTCATTTAGAACACTTATTCCTCCCACAATTAAGAGAAAATTATGTAGATTATGTCCATATTTTTCTTATAACTTTCTAATACCTGAGTTAGTCTATATTAAGCTCTTTTCAAACTATTTTCCAAAATTCCTAGAAATTACTGTTTATGGTTCTCCGCCACCAACCATGTAGATAAATTGTTATCTAAAAGTATTTTATCCAATACTCAGACTTCCACAAATTTCTAAAGCCATCTGGTCATTTTTTGACCTAAAGGGTATTTTAGTAATTTCACTATTCACCTAGGGGTATAATCGTTATTTCTAACAAATGTTCAGGGTATCTCTACAATTGTCATCCTCAAGGTATTCTTGTAATTTCTAAAACATCCCAGGGTATTTATGAAATTTCCTCCTTAAAATATCTTGCTAAAATACCTAAGGGCATTTTGGTCATTTTTAAAATGTCCAAGGGCATTTTCGTCATTTTCCCTGAATTTTTGTATTGTCTCCAATTAACATTTTACATTAGTAATTGAATGTGGTTCCACAAATTTGGGGGTGTTACACGAGTCGCGCCATGGTTCACGCCAGTAGCGCCATATGCTCGAAGGCCAACCATTCAGCTCGAAAAGGCCACACTATTAGCGTGCATTCCCGCGCGAGTAGAGCCATAAAGCCGCAAGTCCTGCGCGATTAGCACGAAATTCCACACGATCCGCACGACAACTATTTTGTTTCCTTATTTAAAATTATCTGGTTCGAAAATTGGCACAGGAAGAGGCTTTGTTACCCAAATTAAATCACTCTATAAAGGAAAGGTTCCTGGACTGAAGAAGGGGACTCTCGACACCAGATTTTAGCATTCAAAACCTTTGGAATTCATTCCTACATAGAATAAAAGCCAGGGTTTGCTGCAGAATCATGTTTATAGTGAAAGCTTTGGTGTTCTTGATGCCTATGTCAGGCTAAACTCTGTATTGTGGTTAGCCCAAGAACCAATGTGAACTCCTCTGTAATTTACTGGTATTGAATGAGATTATTCTGATTGCTTTGCTTTATTCTATTCTTCATTGTTACAAGCTTTCTTAGAATTGACTGTTCTGTTAAGCTCCGAGAGTTAGAATTCGCAATAGGGATGTTGGGATTCTAGTTTCTGACAGGAATAAAGTAACAATTGTTCGTTGCCTAGGGATAAGGATGCGTGATTGCAGAACTTTATAATATATTCTTTTAAATACTTAACTTGATAGAATTCACTAAGAGATTAGGTTTTTGATTCAGGTTAAAGGGTTAATTCGCTAAGGGATTAGGGATTAGCTAAATTAGAAAAGATTTATTCTTTGAGTAATCAGAAGCAATCGACTTTGATAACCAGTTAAGTGAAAGAGGTAGGAATCAAAGGGGATTGTGTCCCGACTACAATTATTCCTTCCATTGGTTACAACTCATTTTATTTGCTTTTGAATTCATTTTAATTTCTGTTCTTTATTTAAACACTCAAATTCACAACACAACAATTCTTCAAAAATACTTTCTTTTTACTTCCAATTACTTAGACTGTGAATTATTGTGAAATTCATATCAATCCCTGTGGAGACGATACTCTACTTACCCACTTTATTACTTGAAGCGAGCGGTGCACTTGCCATTTTCGCAACAGTATGCACGAGTGACTTTTCTTTTTCAACTCACTCTTAACTCAAACTCAGCTTTTCTATTTATAAAAAATTGTTTTAACTAACTGTAATCGATTAATTCGTCAATGTAATCGATTATTTTAACTATTGTAATCGATTATTTTATCCATATAATCAATTAAAGTGTTCATCAGAAATCTGGAAATCTGTCACGAACAGAATAATCGATTAATTCGCCTTGTAATTGATTAAGTCAGATAAACTAAGTTTTTCAATGCACATTGGTAATCGATTAATTTCCCATTTAATCGATTAACACAGACAATGTCTAAAACTTAAGAATACATATTTAATCGATTACGAATATTTGGTAATCGATTAAACCTGATGAACATGCTGTGTAAAATTATGCAGAAGCTTATGTAATCGATTATTTCCCAAGATAATCGATTATCACAGGAAGTTCATTATCCCGTGTGAAGCTTATTTAATTGATTACGAACCAGTGGTAATCGATTAAAGTTTCATAAGGCATTTTCCAGAAATCATACACATGCCTGTAATCGATTATTTTCCCAAGATAATCGATTAAAGCAGTAAAGAATTGTTTTATACAATTCCTAATGCCTTTAAGAATTTCTATCGATTTTCTTATTACCACACGATTAATTCCTAATCATATGAATGTATGAATGCATGAATTAATAATAGTCAATGAGGATTATAAAGCTTTATCTAATGAACCAAGCTTAAACACAATTACATATGCCATCAAATTGATTGGGCATGTAAAATATCAAAACTCATATTTCTTCAATCATCTTTGAATCCTTTGCTTCAGCTTATTTGATTCTAACAATCTCCCCCTTTTTGATTTTGAGCATGCCAAATACTTTATTAATGAAACATACTCTTTGACATCAATGAAGAGATGTATGATCTGAAAAATTCTCAGCTTTTTGCAAGGATCAAGCATTATCATGTTATGATTGAAAACATTCAAACATTCATTCAAATATTCATTAGCATTTTTATATTAACTCCCTCTGAGTTGAATAATCTTTATCAAAGCATATGTTCAAATTTCAATTCTACATTCCATTCATTTCTCATTTTACTACTCCCTCTATTTGGCAAATCAAATTCAAAAATGGAATTAAAGTATACAAATAGAAAGGGAAATTGAAAGTAGTTCATTTATCATTGAAATAAGACAATTACAAACATAAAGTAAACACTTAAACCAAGCTGAAAAACACAAACTCAAAACATAACACAAACTTAAACTAAGACTAGAACAAAGAGACTAATCTAAATCCCTAGATTCATCCCTAAACATTTTGGATTCCATGTTCTTCACCCTAGTCTTAAGTTCTTATAATGAAGAATTAACTTCATCTCTATGTTCATGATGTAGTGAGAATAAAGCATCCATCTTTTGGATCATTAAAAATTCAAATTAAGAATATTGAGGCTCCGATGGTGTAGCTTCTTCTTGTTCTCCTCCAGCATCTCCAACAAGATTTCCTTCATCATCTCCCTCTTCACCTTCCTCTTCAGCTAAAGGAATAGGTTGACCTGCCATGTGCCAGCCATAGGGTGTCTTCACCATTCCAAGCTTGGTGAGGTGCTTCTCCTTGATTTGACTGTTGCTTGAATTCGTGTGATCCATGACTTCATTGGATACATCCACTTGAAAGTAATCAATGAATCTTGAAACTAATACAACATAAGGAAAAGGGTAATTTACCAATCTCTTGGATTTCTGCATGACCTCTTGAAGAATAAGAATCTAATTTAGCTTGATTCCATTCTTTAATCCATAAACAAGTTGGAGATCATCATCAGTGGCTTGTGCATTGTTGGTGGATCTTGGAGTAAAAATATAGGTGATGAGGTAGTGTAGGAGCCTATCTTCATGTGTCATAGGTCCAATGCTTAATCTCAACCTAAGATTCATATGAGGATCAATGAGCATACCTCTGTATGATTCCATCTTGTTATATCCCTCAGCTTCTTCATCAAACCTTCTTTCTCCATCAAAGAAGATCCCAGCAACTTCCTGCTAAATTTCTGGAGTAATCTCTATAGCTACTCCACTCACTTGGGTGAGGATAGTTCCATGCATAGAGATTTTGGCACAGGTGTAAAAGACTTTTACCAAGTCTGGGTAATAAGTCCCTTGCATTTCAACAAATTTAGTTAGACCTTGCTATTCTAACTATGATATATGCCTTGTATCTAAAGCTATGATATTAGTGGTATTTTTTTTAGATATGTAACTGGAGGTGGTTATTAGCTTTCTTATATAAGGGACCATATCACCTCTTTTTATGTAGACACTCTATTCCATTAATCAGTATTGAAAACTGTTGCCCGTGGATGTAGCTCTGTTTTTGGAGTGAACCACGTAAATCTTTTTTTTTCCCTCTTTCTCTCTTTCTCTCTGTTTGCTGTCTCTTGCATTTTTCTCTGATTTTGTTAGCTTTCGGTTCTTCTGCATTACGGTGGCTTCTTGGCATAATCATAACAACTGGTATCTAGAGCTTCGGTTGTAATCCAAGAAAGGATTCTATCACTTCAATCTGCTACCTTCTGGTGGTACTATCATTTAGTGCTTTTGTTCATTCTGATTTTCCGCTGTAAGATTGTGCAAGAAACCATCAAGAACTATGGCTACTTCTCTGAGAATCGAGAAATTCAATGGTAAGAACAGCTTCAATCTTTGGCGCATTAAAATGCGTGCTCTGCTGAAAGAACATGGAGTCTGGGCACCTCTGATATCTGCCTCTGTGAAGAATGAATCTTCTTCAGCTCTGAAAGAGGAACTCACCAACGAGATGAAAAGAAGCTTTGCTGAACAAGAGGAGAAAGCTCATTCATTGATTCTGTTATCCCTGTCAGATGAAGTCATGTATGAAGTTGCAAACCAAGAAACAACAAGTGGTTTATGGTTAAAGCTTGAAAGACTTTACATGATAAGATCAATTTGCAACAAGCTGCCTCTGAAACGCTGGTTATTCAGTCTCCAAATGAAAGAAGGTACACCTCTAAAAGAACATTTGGATGAACTGAATTCAATATTAATGGAACTAAGAGACATAGAAGTAAAAATTGAGGATGAAGATGCTGCAATGATTCTGTTAGCTTCTCTACCACCCTCATATGGGAGTTTCGTTAATTCTCGGAGTATTGGCAAAGATTGTATAACTATGGAGGAGGTTAAATCCAACCTGCACTCAAAGGAATTGAGAAGCAAGGCATCTGGAAACAGTGCTGTGGGTCTTATTGTTTCAAATTCATTCAAGAATGGGAAGAAGAAGAAGGATAAATGGAAGAAAAGGGGCAAGATTGATCCAAAGGACATCTGTAACTATTGCAAAGAACCTGGACATTGGAAGAAGGACTGCCCGAAGAAAAGGAATCAAAGGCCAACTGTTGCAGCTGTTCAGGAAAGCTACCAATATGAAAGTGATCTTGTATTTTCCATTAATGATTACCCTCTGAAATCTGGTGAACATTGGCTCTTGGATTCTGCTTGCACATTTCACATTTGCCCAAACAGAAACTGGTTTCATACATATAAAGATGTGGATAAAGGACATGCATTCATGGGAAATGATATGCCCTGTACTATTGCTGGAATTGGAACCATTAGAATAAAGATGCATGATGGAGTTGTAAGAACACTTACTGATGTTAGACATGTCCCCGAATTAAGCAAGAATTTGATTTCTATGGGAACCTTGGACTCTAAGGGTTTCAAATGGGATGTTGAAGATGGTATAATGCATATCAAAAGGGGTTCCACCACTGTTATGAAAGGAACCAGGAAAGGACCTCTGTACTTGCTTCAAGGATCAACTGTTAGAGATTCAGCTAGACTAGAACCTGATCAAGCATGCCTGTGGCACATGCGGCTGGGGCATATGAGTGAGAATAGGATGCTGATTCTAAGCAAAGAAGGTCTGCTGGGAAACAAGGAGCTACAGAAACTCAGGTTCTGTGAGCACTGTGTATTTGGAAAACAGCATAGGGTAAAATTTACAAAAGCACAGCACAAAACCAAGGCAATACTGGATTATGTACATGCAGATTGTTGGGACCTTTACAGGTTCCATCACTAGGTGCTTCCAGGTATTTTCTATCCATCATTGATGACTATTCTAGAATGACATGGATTTTCATAATGAAGCATAAAAATCAGGCTTATAAGAAATTCAAAGACTGGAAGGCCACAGTTGAAAACAGCACTGGTAAAAGGGTTAAATACCTTAGAACAGATAATGGCCTTGAATTTTGCTCAGCAGAATTCAATGATTTCTGCAACAAGGAAAGGATTGTAAGACATCATACTGTTAGAAACACCCCTCAGCAGAATGGAATAGCAGAAAGAATGAATAGAACTTTGCTAGAGAGAGCTAGATGCATGTTATCTAATGCTAAACTTGATAAAAGCTATTGGGCTGAAGCTGTTAACACAGCATGCTATCTTATCAATATATCACCCTCTACTGCAGTATACTGTAAGACACCTATAGATATTTGGTCTAACAAACCTACAGATTACTCTAAGCTGAGGATTTTTGGTTGTCTGACTTATTATCATGTGAATGAAGGAAAATTGGAACCTAGATCTAAGAAGGGAATTTTTGTGGGTTATGGAGAAGGAGTAAAAGAGTACAAAATTTGGTCACCATCTGAAAGGAGAGTTATACTCAGCAGGGATGTCATTTTTGATGAATCTGTTATGACAAATTAGATTGCCAAGCAATCTGCTCCAGAAACAAAAGATGAAGTTCTTAATCAGGTGGAGCTTCCTATTGTTGCTGACAATAACCACCAAGAAAAATTTGTCAGCACACCTTCAGAAGTTTTTCAGTTAGACTCCTCAGCAAATGAAAGAGAAACAGACTCACCTAATCAGCTATCAAATCAGGACATTGTACAGCTAGACCATACTTCATATCAGAGAACAAAAAGGATAATTAAACCTCCTGTGAGATATGGTTTTGAAGATATGACAGCTTTTGCTCTTCATGTTGCAGAAGAAATAGAAAATTCTGAACCTACCACCTACAAGGAAGCTATCAATCATATTGAAGGTGATAAATGGATATTTGCTATGAAAAAAGAGTTAGAATCACTTCACAAAAATCAGACCTAGAAACTGATCAAGAAGCCTGAAGGAAGAAATGTATTTGGATGCAAATGGATTTTCAAAAGGAAATCTGGAATCCCAGGAGCTGAATCTATTAGATATAAGGCAAGGTTGGTGGCAAAAGGTTTCAATCAGAAAGAAGGAGTAGACTATAATGAGATCTTTTCACCTGTTGTGAGACACACCTCCATTAGGGTCATTCTTGCCCTTGTTGCATGCAAAGACCTTGAGCTAGAGCAACTAGATGTGAAGACTGCTTTTCTACATGGAACACTTGAAGAAGATATCCTTATGTCTCAACCAGAGGGATTTATCACAGAAGGAAAAGAAGACTATGTCTGCAAGCTTCAAAGGTCATTATACGGTTTGAAACAATCACCAAGACAATGGTATAAGAGATTTGACAGCTTTATGATCAGTGTGGGTTATAAGATAAGCCCTTATGATTGTTGTGTATACCACAAGAATGTGGAGCTTGAGTCCATGGTCTATCTACTATTGTATGTAGATGATATGCTCATTGCATCTCAAGATAAATCTGAAATCTAAAAGCTAAAAACTCTTCTGAGTAAAGAATTCGACATGAAGGACCTAGGAGCAGCCAAGAAGATTCTTGGAATGAAGATACATAGAGATCGCTCAGAGAAGAAGCTATTTGTATCACAAGAAGAATACATACAGAAGATATTGTTGCGTTTTGGAATGAATAATGCTAAACCTTTGAATACACCTCTGTTTGCAAAGGATCAGTTGTCTACTATGGTTCAGTGTCACTCCAAAGCTGATCAGGATTTCATGTCTCAGGTTCCCTATGCTAGTGCAGTTGGCCGCCTCATGTATGCTATGGTATGTACAAGACCTGATCTGGGTCATGCTGTTAGTGTGGTTAGCAGATACTTAAACCAACCACAGAAGGAACATTGGCAAGCAACCAAGCGGATCTTCAGATATTTGAGAGGAACTTCAGATGTTGGTTTGATATATGGAGCTGACACAAGTTGTTCCCTGGCTGGTTATTCAGATGTAGATTATGCTGCTGATTTAAATGGGAGAAGATCGGTTACAAGCTATGCTTTCACTTTGGGAAGTTCTCTGGTAAGTTGGAAAGCAACTCTTCAATCATCAGTTGCTCTATCAACAACAGAAGCATAATATATGGCACTGACTGAAGCTGCTAAGGAAGGAATATGGTTAAAAGGGTTAGCTACTGAAAGGACCAAGAATATAGATTTTAGATACCATTTCATTCGAACAGAGAAGAGGATTAAAATCCCAAAGATTGATACCAAGCATAATCCAGCAGACATGTTTACAAAACCAGTTCCAAGAAGCAAGTTCATGCACTGTTTGGACTTGCTTAATGTTGATAAGTAGAAATAATTCTTCTAAGGTAGGCAACAGTTTTATATGTATCAGAACCTAAGCTTGAGATTCAAGTGCAAGGTGGAGAATTGTGATATATGCCTTGTATCTAAAGTTATGATATTAGTGGTATTTTTTTTAGATATATAACTGGAGGTGGTTATTAGCTTTCCTATATAAGGGACCATATCACCTCTTCTTATGTACACACTCTATTCCATTAATCAGTATTGAAAACTGTTGCCCGTGGATGTAGCTCTGTTTTTGGAGTGAACCACGTAAATTTTTTTTTTCCCTCTTTCTCTGTTTGCTGTCTCCTGCATTTTTCTCTGATTTTGTTAGCTTTCGGTTCTTCTGCATTACGATGGCTTCTTGGCATAATCATAACAACAACATATGAGGGAAATTAAATCCTTGTTCAGTGAACCATCCAAGGTTCAAAAACTTTGGAGGGCATAGTAGCTTGGTAGCATTGAACTGAAGATAGTTCATTTTGTCAGCTTCCTTGGTGAACCAGTGATCAAGTCTGCTGATCACAGGATTTGAGGGTTGAGCTTGAGCTTTCCTCTTTGAGGTTTTGGCTCTTTTGGAGGTTGACATTTTGAGAGAATAAGAGAGCACAAAATAGAGAAATACAAAGAGAAGAGAAGTTCTATTTAGAACTTATGAAGCTAAATGGTGTCAGAGCAAGGATATAGAGACAGAGAATAGCAGATGCAAGGCTTGAAGGTGTGAATTTTAAAGTCTCAAAAGGTCTCTATTTATAGGCAATTAGGATATAATGGGCAGTTGTTAATTCGAAAAAAATAGTTGTTGTGACCATTGACCATTAACATTAAGGCTTAGATTCTATCAAATTATGGTTTATTGCAGATGGGTAGTTTCAAAACTGTCAGATTTTTTGCAGTAACCACTTAAATAATCGATTATTTCGTTAAGTAATTGATTATTTCATTCAAAATTTCAATTCTGAGAAATGAGGTAATCGATTACAATACAGGAGTAATTGATTATTTCAGCATAGGTTGCTTATAGAAGAAGAAGTGTAATCGATTATAACTAGAGATAATCGATTAAAATAGAGTGAAATAGGGTTTACAGGCATACATGACTCAAATAATTGATTAATCCGATCAAGTAATCGATTATTCCAGACAAGTTTAAAATTTGGAAAAAATCTTGAAACACATGTAATTGATTATGTCATTGTTTTAATCGATTATTCCAGAGTGAACTTGATTTTTCAGAAACTCAAGTTGTGAATAATTGATTATTCCGATGGTTTAATTGATTACAACAACCTTGATTCATTTATATAGAAGCATCAAATGAGCAAATAATCGATTAAGGTTTTGTGGTAATCGATTATATCAGCTTTTTAACAAACATATTCAAATTTAGCAGTATTTAGCAGGTATTCAATTTCCAATTTAGTTAATTGCTTTCACACAATATTTAAGCAAGTCATATAAAGAGTGATAAGCACAGAAATGTCAATCAACATATACTAGATTCATCTAATATACCAAGCATGTTTCTTAGAGTAAAAAACCTATCTCTATCTAAGGGTTTGGTGAATATATTAGCTAATTGTTTGTTACTTTCAACAAATTCAATTTTAATACTACCTTTTTGCACATGGTCTCTGATGAAATGATGTCTGCTTTCTATGTGTTTTGTTCTGGAATTCATGATTGGATTCTTGGAGATATTTATAGCACTTATATTATCACATAGAAGTGGAATGTTCCACACCAAAATCTTGGAGTTGTTGCTTCAACTATAAGCTTTGAGCACAACAACTTCCAGCTGATATGTACTCAGCTTCAACTGTTGACAAGGCTACACATGATTACTTTTTGCAATGCCAAGAGATTAAAGAGCTTCCCATGAAATGACAATTTACATTTCCTTTCTAAAAATTATCAGAGGAAACATATGATTGATTTGCACAGAGGAAAACCTTCTCAAGTGTTTAATTCTCTCATAGGTAAGTGTTTTATCTCAATTCCTTCACTGATATTTTATAGATTGATTTTGCAATTCATTTCTATCAAATCAAAGTGCATAATCAACAAGGATCATTAGGGCTTTTATGGCTGGGCTTTTGGTTAGAAAAGAAATCTTGGTTTTTCTGGATATTCAAAGAACCTTTGGAATAGGAGAGCATATATAGATAAAACAGTGAAATTTTTACTTCCTATGTCTTCCTTTTCTTCCAAGATATCTATCAATCTTTTTATTCACCCAACTTTGTACAATACTGTAAAACACAAGGAATTTGTTTCCTTTTCTTTTTCTTTTTCTTTTTCTTTCACTTCTATTTCTTTTACATGAATAGCATATAACCACATTTAGAAGTCTTTTTTCATAGCATGAATTACCCAAAGGAAGTTTCTCATCAACAGATTATTTCCCTTTTTGCTCTCCTATCCTTAGGTAAGGTAGGGAATTCCTATCCTAGGTTATGGTTTCAACAAGAAATCAACTGTTTGGCTCAAAAAGGGTTGCAAATGGTAAAGCATTATATTCATGTTGGGATAGCTTTTTGGCCAGTGGCTTTAAAAGATATTCAGAATGAAAGAAGGCCTAAATCATATCCATGCATCATATGTTATGACAATTAGAAATTCATGCAAAATTACTATAAATCATATCAGTGAGGACACTCAATCACTAGGCTTTAAGGTCTGTTTTCATATTTAAATCAAATCACTTGTTTTGGATGATATTCTTTATTAATTTCATGTAAAAAGCCTTGCCTTCGTTTGATATTTGGGAAAATCATCTCATTGGTTTTTCATTCTCAAGATTTTTCACCAAAAATCATTTTGTTTTTCTGATCCAGTATCAAAAAATATCAAGTTTCAAATTAATGTCTGTTGATTCTTTTTAAAACATGTTACATTTCAAGAAAATTATTTCTTTTAAGTCCCAAAAAGATTATGATATTAAACAAAAAGCAAAAATTTTTGGTATAATTTTCAAAAAGACATGTTAATAGTATAGAATACCAAAAAGAGTAATATAGCAACTAAAGTATTTAGAAAGCAATAAATAAAAATTAAAACAGTGTCACAGTGTTTCAGATGATGCAAATCCATGTGAGATATCAAATTATGCTTCAAATCATCATTCTCCTTAGCTGTTTTCCTCATCAACGTCATGATCATGTGTAGAGCCAGCTACAGGATCCTGCTCAGCTCTCTGATCCTCTGCCTCCTCCGGAAAGATTGGCCTGTCCCCAGGCCATGCAACTTGAGCTCGGAACTGATCTGGAGTGGGCCATGAAAAAGGGTTAGGATCTTGGCAGTATTGATGCAGGGTGTAGTTATAGAAATTCTCGTTCATCTGCATCTGGGCTCTGAAGTTGGCAGCTTGCTGAGCAGCGACATGTTGCATATGGAGTTCCATCCTTTGAAGATGAGCTGAAATGGACTCCAAAGATAGTGGTGCCGGTGGCTGCTGCTGCTCCACCGGTTTGGCTTGGCAATATTTCTCAATGAATGCCCGGTTGATGGGAGATCGGATCGTCTTGGAAGGTTGTACCTGCACACCATAAAATTGACATAAAGCAGTTATTAGGGCAGAAAATCCAAGCTCACGGTTGGCTTTTTCTGGGTTCAATGGATGGTGGGGAGGCTCTGTGATGACGAACTGATGAATGGTGTCTGAGATCAACTGTGCTACATGAATACTGAGCTGCTCCATGCAACTGAAAACAAGCTGGCATTTGGGCATAGGCAAGTCAGAAGTATGATCACTTGGAAGCACGTTGCTGAGGAGGAAGGTCATCCAGATTTGAGTAAGGGTTGTCATGCTAGTTCTCATTAATCTCACCCGACTTCCACCAACATTGCGAGCAAAATCACAACCCGGAGCACAAAGAAGTTGGGTGACAGCTTGCTCATCAAACCCAGAAATAATGTTCTTCCTGCTAGTATATTCACAGCTTTGACCTTCTTCCAATATGAGTGGATTCCCAAGGAATTGATTAATCGCATCGAGATCATAAGGAATCCACTGACCTTGCACTAGGGACCTCAAATCAAGAACACCTTCTTCAGTGGGCCAAGCATTGGCATAGAATTCCAATACTATTGCCAGATCAAATTTTTGCATTGGTGTTGCAAGAGGCCTCCATCTTCGTCTATCAATTTCCATAGTGAATTTGGGATATTCACCATCCATTAACTGAATCCTCCGTTCTTTGAGGAACGACCAATTTTTAATGACTTCATACCGCTTTTGGTGCTCCTCAGATCAGAACCTCTGTGCATCAAATACAAATTCTGCAGGAATGGCACTAGACCCTTCTCCTTCATGCCTAGCTCTTTTGGTTGACAACTTCTTTGGAGCCATTTGAAAAAGGTCTCAAAATAGCACAACAAAGAATATGATAAAATCAGCATGTATAAAGAATAGATGGCAGCCCATGAAAATTGAATTGATGCATTTTTAACCATTACATCATGTATGCTCACAATTTCCAGTTTTTCCAATGTTCATAAAACAAAGCACCAATATTGGCACTATTATTCCAACAACTCATGGATGTTCATTAATCCTTTATGCTACAATCTTTGACGTACAATTTACAATTTGTGCACAAAGAATTAACTTACTCTTGAAATCTATCATGAGCTATGTGCAGTGTACATTTTTAATCAACAATTACTTATCCTTTGGTAAGTCTTGAATTCATGCAATTTTGTGCTGTCCACTTTTGAAAAATGAATGGTTTTCAAATTTCAAGCAACATTCAAAGTGATGCATACAAGTGTGTTGCATGAATTACCAAAACCTACATTCATTCAGTCCATTTAGCATGTGCAGGGAGCAATTTTTGTGCAAATAGAATGAGGAAAAACATGGTCGTTTTCATTGAAGCATTTCAACAAACATATGGTGTGCATAAAAAGTGATCTATGGAAATGAGTAGCATTTGTATGTTCTTGCACCAATTTTGTGGAGAATAAGGAGAGAAGCAATCAGAACCACATCAATTTTCAGAAACCACATCAATCAAGGAATATGCATGAAACACTCGCTTGGGCGAGTTAAAACAGCTTTTTTTTTTAATAGAAAAATTATTTTGGCTTATAATTATATACTACTTTAACTAATCTAAATTTATATAGGCAAAAATATTTAAATAAAATGATAAAGCATATAAAAAGAAAGGTTAAAAATTACTAGGTTACCTCCTAGAAGCGCTTCTTTTACATCGTATTAGCTGGACGCGTTGCAGCTCAACTGTCTTGAAGTTGTATCACAGTGATGAGTCTTTCAAATTCACCACCTAGATACGGCTTGAGTCTGCTTCCATTTACAGTCCATGTTTTCTTTGTACTGGGGTCCTCTAGTATCACAACTCCATGTGATTTGACTTCCTTTATAATGAAAATTCCAGACCACTTGGACTTTAGCTTTCCTGGAAACAATCTCAATCGAGAGTTAAATAACAAAACATTTTGTCCAGGATGAAAATTTCTTTTCACAAGCTTTTTATCATGATAAAATTTGACTTTCTCTTTGTAAAGCTTTGAATTCTCATAAGTTGAGAGCCTCATTTCTTCCAGTTGATGCAGCTGTAGCTTCCTTTGTTCACCTGCAAGGTTAGTATCAAAATTTAAGAATTTTAAATGCCAAAAAGCTTTGTGTTCCAATTCCACTGGTAAATGGAAAGATTTGCCATAAACTAGCTGAAACAGAGTGAGTCCAGTAGGTGCTTTAAAAGCTGTCCGGTATGCCCAAAGAGCTTCATCAAGTTTCTGAGACCAATCCATGCGTGATTGGGCAACTGTCTTCTCTAAAATTCTCTTGATTTCTCTGTTGGAAACTTCAACTTGCCCATTGGTCTGTGGGTGATACGGAGAAGCTATTTTATGTCGAACAGCATAATGCTGGAGGACCTTTTGAAGTTGAACATTACAGAAATGTGATCCTCTACCACTGATGAGTACACGCGGTGTTCCAAATCTAGCAAAAATATTTCTTTTCAAGAAAAGAATAACTGTTTTTGAATCGGCTTTTTGTACAACTACTGCTTCAACCCACTTGGTGACATAGTTCACTGTTAACAAGATATATTCATTGGAGTATGAAGATGAAAATGGACCAATGAAATCAATTCCCCAACAGTCAAATGCTTCAACTTCTAAGATATTTTGTAGAGGTATTTCATTTCTCTTAGAGATTCCTCCGGTCCTTTGACAGTTATCACATCTCTGCACGTATTCATGGATATCTTTAAACAGTGTCGACCAATAGAAACCTGCTTGCAGAACCTTTGCCGCAGTTCTTTCTCCATTATAATGCCCTCCATAAGGTGAGTTGTGACAATGCCATAGGATGTTCCTTGCCTCTTCTTGGGTGACACATCTTCTTAAAAGGTTATCTGCACCTATCTTGAAGAGGTAAGGATCATCCCATACAAAATACTTAGCATCACTGAGAAACTTCCTCTTTTGGTGCCAAGAATAGTCTTCCAGAATTGCACCAACAACTTTAAAATTTGCCATCTCTGCAAACCATGGCCTTTCTGAAATATGTAGGAGTTTCTCATCGAGGAATTCTTCTCGAATATCTGGATCTGGGGTGGCTTCGTTGGTGAGTCTAGATAGATGATCAGCCACATAATTCTCACACCCTTTCTTATCCTTGATCTCTAATTCAAATTCCTGCAACAATAGAATCCATCGGATAAGACGAGGTTTAGAATCAGTTTTAACCAACAAATATTTGATTGCGGCATGATCGGTGTAAATTACCACCTTCGATCCAATGAGATATGATCTAAACTTCTCCAAGGTATACACTATGGCAAGTAATTCTTTTTCAGTAGTGGCATAATTAATTTGTGCATCATTTAAGACCTTACTTGCATAGTGTATAACATGAAAAACTTTATTCTTCCTTTGACCCAAAACTGCTCCCACCGCGTAATCACTTGCATCACACATAATTTTAAAATCAAGATTCCAATCTGGTGCAGTGATTACTGGTGCAGAAACTAGTTTTTGTTTCAAAGTTTCAAAAGCATGTAAGCATAAATCATCAAAATGAAATGGGACATCTTTATTCAAAAGATTGCTAAGTGGCTTAGCAATTTTTGAAAAATCCTGAATAAACCGTCGATAAAATCCTGCATGTCCTAGAAAGCTTCGAACGACTTTGACGTTGTTTGGTGGAGACAATTTTTCTCTGACGTCCACTTTAGCCTTGTCTACCTCAATACCCTACATAGAAATCTTGTGTCCTAATACAATATCTTCAGTCACCATAAAGTGACACTTTTCCCAATTAAGCACAAGATTAGTTTCAATACAACGTTTCAAAACAGTATCAAGGTTAGACAGACATGTATCAAAAGAAGTACCAAAAACTGAGAAATCATCCATGAATATTTCGATGCTTTTCTCAACTAAATCAGAAAATATGGAAAACATGCATCATTGGAAAGTAGCGGGCGCATTACATAAACCAAATGGCATCTTCCTATATGCAAAAATACCGAAAGGGCAAGTAAATGCAGTTTTCTCTTAGTCTTGTGGATCAACACAAATTTGGTTATATCCAGAATAACCATCGAGAAAACAATAAAATTTCTTACCTGCTAGCCTTTCTAGCATTTGGTCCATGAAGGGTAAAGGAAAATGATCCTTCCGGGTGGCATTGTTGAGTTTTCTATAGTCAATGCACATCCGCCATCCAGTGACAGTACGTGTAGGGATCAGCTCATCTTTATCATTCTTTATGACTGTCATACCACCCTTTTTCGGCACCACTTGAACAGGGCTCACCCATTGGCTATCTGATATGGGGTATATCATTCCTGCTTCTAACAGCTTCACTACTTCTTTTCTCACTACCTCCTTCATGGTTGGGTTCAGACGTCTTTGTGGTTGTGCAACAAGTTTAAAGTCTTTTTCCATTAAAATTTTATGCATGCAGTATGAAGGACTGATACCTGTTAAATCTGATAAAGTCCAACCAATAGCCTTACTATTTTGTTGTAAGACTTGCAGTAATTTCTTTTCTTCATCCTCAGAAAGTTTTGCATTGATGATTACAGGTTTCTAAAAATTTCCTGCAAGAAAAACATATTTTAGATGGGAAGGAAGTACCTTAAGTTCCAGCTTTCGTTCCTCTTCCTTCTTTTCTTCCTTTAGTTCTTCAAATATGTCGTGATGAACAGGTACTTCTTTGCAGGCGTTCAATTGATGAAGATACTCTGAGGTGTTGCTATCTCCATCTTCTTCTTGAGTTTCAGTCAGTGCTTTCTCCAAACCATCTTTCTTGTGAAAAAATCTTCTAGAGTCACAAATAACTTCATCGAGAACATCAACTCTAAAACATTTTTTCTTATCTACAGGGTGCTTGATGGCTTCAAGAACATTAAACTGAACTTCATCATCATGAACTCTGACAGTGAGTTTTCCCTCATCAACATCAATAAGAACTTTGGCAGTCTTCATAAAGGGTCTACCAAGAATCAATGGTACTTCACTGTCTTCGTCCTTATCCATTACTACAAAGTCGATTGGGAAAAAGAACTTGTCGACTTTCACCAACACATCTTCGATGACACCATATGGATGCTTGATATATCTATCAGCTAACTGCAGCGTCATCCTGTAGGCTTAATTACAACTGCTTCTATCCTCTTAACCATGGTTAATGGTATGAGGTTGATGCTTGCACCTAAGTCAAAAAGAGATCTCCCCACAGATAAATTACCAATAGTAATAGGAATTGTAAAACTACCTGGATCTCTAGACTTTTCAGGGAGAGTCTTTTGGATGATGGCACTGCATCCTGCATCCAGCTCTATGGTCTCCTCGTCGGTGTATCTTCTCTTCTTAGTTAGGAGATCCTTCATAAACTTGGCATATGTTGGAATCTGTTCCAATGCCTCAGAAAAAGGAATATTTATTTGTAACTGTTTGAAGATGTCAAGAAAACGTTTGTATTCCCTTTCCTTTGACTTCTTGGATGGAGCATGTGGATATGGCATATGTTGGACTGGTGGTGGGGTTAAGGCTGCCTTGCCTTTGTCACTCTCTTTCTTTTTATCCTCACTTATCACTTTTCTCTCAATTTTCTCATTAGGTTCATCCTCTTCTTTTTCTTTTTCACTTTCTTTTTCCAACTCATCATTTTTCTCTATATTTCCTTCATTTTTCTTTTCTTTCTCATCATTTCTACCTACTACAGTTCCCCTTCTAGTGATAATTGCTTTACACTGCTCCTTGGGATTAACTTGGGTATTTGCTGAGAAAGATCCACCTCCATTGTCAGCTAACTGTTTTGCAAGTTGCCCCACTTGAACTTCTAAATTCTTGATAGAAGCTTCAGTGTTCTTTTGATTACTGATGGACATTTGCATGAATTGTATTAGGGTGTCTTCCATCTTTGTCAATCTATCGGGTAGAGCTTGTTGAGGTGAATTTTTATTAGAAGGACCTGGAAAAGAATTAGAAGAACTAGCAAAGGAATTGTTAGGAAGACCTACAAAAGGAGGGTTAGTGGGAACATAAGCATTATTATTTTGCCTCCAATTATAGGGTTGATTAGAACCTGAACCATTGCGATAGCCTTGGTAATTTCCTTGGTAGTTTTGAGGTCTTGACTGATTTTGCATGTAGTGTGCTTCTTCTTCCTGTGGAAAATCACCAAGTACCGTGCAATGGCCATTTTGGTGGTCTCCCCCACAAAGATCACGTCTTAGTATTTGTACTTGATGGGCTAAATGAGAATGAGATTTCTGTGAGTTTCCTTGCTGAAGTTGAGGAATTTGGCCTATTTGTTTGGTTAAGGCCTCTAATTGCTGGGTCAAGAGCTTGTTTTGAGCCAAGATGGCACTTTGAGTATCAAGCTCTAGTATCCCTTTCCTCTGAATGGGTGATCTATCATGATGAGATTGATAGTCACTTGCAGCTATTGAGTCGATGATCACCATTGCTTCTTCGGGACTTTTAGACATCATGGTTCCCCCAGCTGAAGCATCAAGGATCATCTTGGTTTGGGGCCTCAGTCCACTGTAGAAGATGTGTAATTGCGCGGCGTCATCAAAATTGTGGTTCGGGCATCTCCTCAATAATGATTTAAATCTTTCCTAAGTCTCACAGAGGGGTTCATCTACTCCTTTAGCAAAACTGGCAATTGCGGACTTTGCACTGATGAATCTTGAAGGAGGAAAGAATCTAGCGATGAATTTTTCTTCCAAATCTTCCCACGTGCTTAGACTCTTGTTGGGTTGTGATTGAAGCCATGTTTTAGCTTTACCTGTCAAAGAAAAAAGGAAAAGCTCTGAGATAAACAGCTTTCGCATCCTCGTCAGAAGCTCCCATTGTACTTCATAACTCCATGAGTGTGGACAGGTGAGTGTATGGATCCTCATGGTCCATCCCTGCAAAGGGATGTGAACCAATTAGACTAAGTAATGCTGGCTTCAGCTCCACAACCTAGTTGTTGAAAGGAGAGATGACTATGCTATTGTAATGCTTTGGGCCTTGTTGGTAAGCATAGTCACCAAGAGTCCTCCTTGGTGGTCTATTTTCATCTTCCCCTCGATCAGCCATATTATCACGAACAGGTGGCTTTTCTGATGAAGGAGGATCAATAGACGAAGTTGCCTCCGATGTCTTACTGGCTTCTAGTTTCTTTTTCTTCCTATTTTTCCTTTCTGTTTTGGTGATTTCTTGGTCAAATAAAAGTTTATCTGCAGAAAACTTACCTCGCATAAAGGAAAAAGAACAAACTACAATATCCCGTAAGCATCGAAGTTAAAATAAAACAAAATTTATATACAAAATCAAAACTAAAGTAAAATAAGAAAAAAAATCCTACTAAACTGATAAATTAAATCTAAAAGAACTGAGAAAATATTTCAAGTCCCCGGCAACGGCACCAGAAACTTGTTAGACTATTGGCAAGCGTACCAATTGTCGTTGTAAGTTACTAAATTTATAAAAGTTCATCTCCACAAGGACTTATTTTTACTCAGTTAATTCAAATAAAGCTTAACAGTTTAATAGTTATGTACAATGATAAACTTAGTACGGAAGATTATGAAAGATTATGGAAAATTACGGAAGATTACGAAAACTAAGAAAACGAATTTGATTAAGTTAAGAACGTAGGATTGGATTTCATCGTTCATACCCTTAGTATTCAATTAATATTACCATGCATAAGTTATTTTCTTTTATTATTAATGCACACATAAAATCACCCCAAATCGATCCCTCGCATTTGAGAATCCTAAGAATATTTATCAAATATCGATCCCTCGCATATGAAACAAATATCCCAGCATTACGATTATATTCGCGTGTTATTTGCAATCTAAACGTTATGTTCTATTCCTAGCAACGTAACGTAAAGAGTAAATTTATCCAATTCAAGTTTTAAGAGTACTTCCCAGTTAAACCTAAAACCTTAATTCATGAAGCTATTGATTAAGTAGATTCAAGCGTTAAGTACGGAATAAATTTACCAATAATAAATAGAAAAGACTTATGCATAAATAAATATCAAAAGAAATACTATAAGGGTAAGAAGATTACATCCAATCCTTTGAGAGAAACTAGCCAAGCATGGGCAGAACCTCCTTAGAAAAATAGGTGAAAGGATTCATCACCGCTTTCCGTTTCGGCAGAGTTTCCACACTAATTTTCCCTATCTCACTAGCCTAAACTATCTATTAACAAGGATTAGAGAAGCAAGAAGCTTAGGAACAAGCTTAGAGCAAAGGAGAAGAGAGAATTTTGGCTTTGCAAGATGTGTTTTGCCTTAGGGGGATGCTTGGGTATTTATAGGGGTTGGTCTGAGCGAGTTTGGTCGCCCAAGCGACCAATTCCTTCATGAAATACTCGCTTGGGCGAGTTAAATGCAACTTGTAGCCCACTTGCACATCCACTTGGCCTTCAAGTGGCCCATTTGCTGATGTTGCTCGCCCAAGCGAGCAAAATACACTAGCTTAGCTCGCTTGGGCGAGTTAAATGCACTCCAGGAGCTTCTTTTGGGCTTTTGGGCTAAATTACTTGCTGCACCTCCCAGATTTGCTTCTATTAGTCATTTTTGGTTGCTTTAAAGTTACGGAAGCTCCGAATTTCACGAATGCTAGCAAAATAAAAAAGAAAGTTTGAATGAATCTTTGAGAAACATAAATGCTAAGTGCTCAATATAAACTAACTAGATTAGTGTTGCGAAGGCGGCAAGTGTACCGCTCGTTTCAAGCAATAAAGTAGGTAAGTAGAGTATCGTATCCACAGAGATTGATACTGATTTCACAATAACTTGCGGTCTAAGTAATTGGAAGGAAAAAGAATAATTTTTGAAAGAATTGTTGTTGTGTTGAATGATTAAATAAATGCAGAATTCAAAGAGAATTGAAATAGTAAAGTGAGTTGTAACCAATGGATGAAATAATTGTGATTAGGACGCAATCCCCTTTGATCCCTGCCTCCTTCACTTAACTGGTTATCAAAGTTGATTGCTTCTGATTACTCAGAGAATAAATTTTTTCTAATTTAGCTAATCCCTAATCCCTTAGTGAATTAACCCTTTAATCTGGATCAAAAACCTAATTCCTTAGTGAATTCTATCAAGTTAAGCATTTAAAAGAATATATTATAGGTTTCTGCAACCACGCATCCCTATCCCTAGGCAATGAACAATTGTTATCTTACTCATGTCAGTAATTAGAACCCCAACATCCCTATTGCGAATCCTAACCCCCAGAACTTAATTAGAATGGCCAATTCTAAGAAAGAATATAATCACTAAGAACAGAGTAAAACAAAGCAATCATAACAATCTCATTCAATACCAGTTAAATTACAGAGGAGTTCACATTGGTTCTTGGCCTAACCACAATACAGAATTTAGCCTGACATAGTCATCAAGAACACCAAAGCTGTTGAATAAAACATTTTCTGCAGTAACCTAGCTTTGATTCTATGTAAAACTGAATTCCAGAGGTTTAGAATGCTAAAATCTGATGATGAGTGATGTTTCTTCAGTCTCAGAGGCCTTTCTTTTATAGATTGGTTTAATTCAAGTAACTAAGCCCCTGTTCTGTGCCAATTTCGAACCATATCTTT
>PYAF01001505.1:240414-257766 GCA_007407185.1 Glycine tomentella | reverse complement strand
TCAATTAATTATTAAACTGCCCTGTAAATAAAAATTAGAATAATTAAACTTAAAATAATCCAAATTAATTAAAATCCAAATTATTGGTCTAATTAAATCTTAAATGAGAAACAATGCAAAATATAAACAATTAAGCACAAGTTAGGGATTAAAATGAGTACAAAAAGATGAGTAATTAGTGATAAATAGTGACTCATCAGGAAGTTCAAGTGGGGCAACTTGCAAAGCAATTAGCTGATAATGGAGGTGGATCTTTCTCAGCAAATACCCAAGTCAATCCCAAGGAGCAGTGTAAAGCGATTATCACTAGAAGGGGTACTGTAGTGGGTAGAAATGATGAGGAAGAAAATGTAGAGAAAAATGATGAGTTAGAAAAAGAAAGTGAAAAAGAAAAAGAAGAGGATGAACCCAATGAGAAAATTGAGAGAAAAGTGACAAGTGAGGATAAAAAAAAAGGAGTGACAAAGGCAAGGCAGCCTTAACCCCACCACCAGTCCAACATATGCCATATCCACATGCTCCATCCAAGAAGTCAAAGGAAAGGGAATACAAACGTTTCCTTGACATCTTCAAGCAGTTACAAATAAACATTCCTTTTGCTGAGGCGTTGGAGCAGATGCCAACATACGCCAAGTTTATGAAGGATCTCCTTACCAAGAAAAGAAGATATACCGACGAGGAGCCCATAGAGCTTGATGCAGGATGCAGTGCTATCATCCAAAAGACTCTCCCAGAAAAATCCAGAGATCCAGGTAGCTTTACAATTCCTGTAACAATTGGTAGATTCTCTGTGGGGAAATCTCTTCTTGACTTAGGTGCAAGCATCAACCTCATACCATTATCCATGGTTAAGAGGATAGGAGAGGTTGTTATTAAGCCTACCAGGATGACGCTGCAGTTAGCTGATAGATCAATCAAGCATCCATATGGCGTTATTGAAGATGTATTGGTGAAAGTCGACAAATTCTTCTTCCCAGTCGACTTTGTAGTTATGGACATGGATGAAGACAGTGAAGTTCCATTGATTCTAGGCAGACCCTTTATGAAGACTGCCAAGGTGCTGATTGATGTTGATGAAGGAAAGCTCACTATCAGAGTTCATGATGATGAAGTTCAGTTCAATGTTCTTGAAACCATCAAGCATCCAGTAGATAAGAAAGAATGTTTTAGAGTTGATGTTCTCGATGAAGTTATTTCTGACTCTAGAAGATTCTTCCATAAGAAAGATGGGTTAGAGAAAGCATTAACTGAAACTCAAGAAGAAGATGAAGATAGCAACACCTCTGAGTATCTTCATCAATTAAACACCTACAAAGAAATTCCTGTTCATCACAACATATTTGAAGAATTGAAGGAAGAAAAGAAGGAAGAAGAACCAAAGCTGGAACTTAAGGTACTTCCTTCACATTTAAAATATATTTTTCTTGCAGGAAATTCTCAGAAACCAGTCATTATCAATGCAAATCTTTCTGAGGATGAAGAAAGGAAGTTGGTAAAAGTCTTACAACAAAATAGTAAGGCGATTGGTTGGACCTTGTCAGACTTAATAGGTATAAGTCCTTCATACTGCATGCATAAAATTTTAATGGAAAAAGATTTTAAACCTGTTGCACAACCACAAAGACGTCTGAGTCCAACCATGAAGGATGTAGTGAGAAAAGAAGTAGTAAAGCTGTTAGAAGCAGACATGATATACCCGATATCAGATAGCCAATGGGTAAGCCCTGTTCAAGTGGTGCCAAAGAAGGGTGGTATGACAGTAATCAAGAATGATAAAGATGAGCTGACTCCTACACGTACTATCACTGGATGGCGGATGTGCATTGACTATAGAAAACTCAACAACGCCACCCGGAAGGACCATTTTCCTTTACCCTTCATGGACCAAATGCTAGAGAGGCTAGCAGGTAAGAAATTTTATTGTTTTCTCGATGGTTATTCTAGATATAACCAAATCTGTGTTGATCCACAAGACCAAGGGAAAACTGCATTTACTTGCCCCTTTGGTATTTTTGCATATAGAAAGATGTCATTTGGTTTATGCAATGCACCCGCTACTTTTCAATGATGCATGTTTTCCATTTTTTCTGATTTAGTTGAGAAAAGCATTGAAATATTCATGGATGATTTCTCAGTTTTTGGTACTTCGTTTGATACATGTCTGTCTAACCTTGATATTGTTTTGAAACGTTGTATTGAAACTAACCTTGTGCTTAATTGGGAAAAGTGCCACTTTATGGTGACTGAAGGTATTGTATTAGGTCACAAGATTTCTATGCAGGTATTAAGGTAGACAAGGCTAAAGTGGCCGTCATTGAAAAATTGCCTCCACCAAACAATGTCAAAGCCGTTCGAAGCTTTCTGGGACATGCAGGATTTTACCGATGGTTTATTCAGGATTTTTCAAAAATTGCTAAACCACTTAGCAATCTTTTGAATAAAGATGTCTAATTTCATTTTGATGATTTATGTTTACATGCTTTTGAAACTTTGAAACAAAAACTAGTTTTCGCACCAGTAATCACTGCACCAGATTGGAATCTTGATTTTAAATTATGTGTGATGCAAGTGATTACGCGATGGGAGCGGTTCTGGGTCAAAGGAAGAATAAAGTTTTTCATGTCATACACTATGCAAGCAAGGTTTTAAATGATGCTCAAATGAATTATGCAACTATGGAAAAAGAATTGCTTGCCATAGTGTATGCCTTAGAAAAATTTAGATCATATCTCATTGGATCCAAGGTGGTGATTTACACGGATCATGCTGCAATCAAGTACTTGTTGGTTAAAACTGATTCTAAACCTCGTCTTATCCGATGGATTCTATTATTGCAGGAATTTGATTTAGAGATCAAGGATAAGAAAGGGTGTGAGAATTATGTGGTTGATCATCTGTCTAGACTCACCAATGAAGCCACTCCAGATCCAGAAATTCGAGAAGAATTCCCCGATGAGAAACTCCTACATATCTCAGAAAGGCCATGGTTTGCAGAAATGGCTAATATCACGGCAGTCGGTGCAATTCTGGAAGATTATTCTTGGCACCAAAGGAGGAAATTTCTCAGTGATGCTAAGTACTTTGTATGGGACGATCCTTACCTCTTCAAAATAGGTGCAGATAACCTTTTGAGAAGATGTGTGACCCAAGAAGAGGCAAGGAACATTCTGTGGCATTGTCACAACTCACCGTATGGAGGGCATTATAATGGAGAAAGAACTGCTGCAAAAGTTCTGCAAGTAGGTTTCTATTGGTCGACACTGTTTAAAGATGCCCATGAATATGTACAGAGATGTGATAGCTGCCAAAGGACCGGAGGAATATCTAGAAGGAACGAAATGCCCTTACAAAATATCTTAGAAGTTGAAGCTTTTGACTGCTGGGGAATTGATTTCATGGGTCCATTTCTATCTTCATACTTTAATGAATACATCTTGCTAGTAGTAGATTATGTGACCAAATGGGTTGAAGCAGTAGCTGTGCAAAAAGCCGATTCAAAAATAGTTATTCGCTTCTTGAAAAGAAATATTTTTGCTAGATTTGGAACACCGCGTGTACTCATCAGTGACGGAGGATCACACTTCTGTAATGCTCAGCTTCAAAAGGTCCTTCAGCACTATGGTGTTCGTCACAAAGTAGCTTCTCCTTATCACCCACAGACCAATGGGCAAGCTGAGGATTCCAACAGAGAAATTAAAAGAATTCTAGAGAAGACAGTTGCTCTTTCACGCAAGGATTGGTCTCAGAAACTTGATGAAGCTTTATGGGCATATAGGACTGCTTTTAAAGCACCTATTGGGCTTACTCCATTTCAGTTAGTTTATGGCAAATCCTGCCATTTACCGGTAGAGTTGGAGCATAATGCTTTCTGGGCCTTAAAATTCTTTAATTTTGACACTAACCTTGCAGGTGAACAAAGGAAGCTACAGTTGCACCAACTGGAAGAAATGAGGCTATCAACTTATGAGAATTCCAAGCTTTACAAAGTAAAAGTTAAATTTTATCATGATAAGAAGCTTGTGAAAAGAAATTTTCATCTTGGACAAAATGTTTTGTTATTTAATTCTCGACTAAGATTATTTCCAAGAAAGCTGAAGTCTAAATGGTCCAGACCTTTTATCGTAAAGGAAGTCATGTCACATGGAGTTGTGACACTCGAGGACCCCAGTACAAAAAGGACGTGGAGTGTCAATGGAAGCAGGCTCAAACCATATCTAGGTGGTGAATTTGAAAGGCTCACCACAGTAATACAACTTCAAGATGTTTGAGCTGCTATGCGTCCAGCTAATACGACGTAAAAGAAGCGCTTCTAGGAGGCAACCTAGTCAGGTACGTTTTAAATCTTTTCTTATAATTTTAATATAAATGTATATATATAAATTTTTCTCTAACATAGAATAGTAAATATAGGTTAAAATATAAATATATAGTATTTTTTACATAGTATAAGTAAATATTTCTTATCCCTAAAAAAAAATGGCCATTAACTCGCCCAGGCGAGTGAAGTTAGGCCAAATTGGCCGCCTGGGCGAGCCTGCACGCAACAGCTAGGTATAAGTTTTTACTTGGTGATTTTTTTTTTCATTCCTTTCACTTTTACCATTTCCCTTGCTGTCCATTTCTTCTCCTCTATCCATCTAACTCGCCCAAGCTGCTGTGCACCTTCAAATCTCATTCATTTTTCTTGCTTTTCGATCCTAAGTAAGTACCTCTTCCTGCATCTATTAAATTTCTAAGTCTTGTTCTTCTTTTGTAGGATAATATGATAGTATGAAGTGACCTTTTTGCTTCATTATACACAAAAACATACCTAGGTTTTTCACATTTCATTCAAATTAATTGTTATGTTTTAAGCACTTCTGCTATACATAAGTGTAATTGGTCACCCCTACCTCTTCTTTCTTTGAAAATTTTGATATAGCTATATGTCACACTAACCATTTCAAGGTCCAAAACTTAAGTGCACACAAGGTGTTTGTTATTTTGCCACAATGAAGTCAGCTTCTATAATGCATATTTATGGTTCACAAAACTGGTCCTAAATACATTCACATGTCACATTGATCATAATTTAGGCCACAACATGTAATGAAACCATCAATATGTGCATTTTGTGTGAAAGACATAGCCTTTTATTTTGACATAATGAGACACTAAATTGCCAAGGATATGGTTTGTGGAATTCCAGCACTTAGTTTTGTGTCTTAAACATGATTGTATTGTGCATAAATATGAAAGAAAGCAAAAATGCTGATTTCATTGATTTACCTCGTGCATTAAAAATAGAGGAATTTTGTGGAAAATTGATATCACAATGGCTGCCATGTCTTGTATTTGTCTTGCATCTTGCTTATTAAAAAATGCTGAAATTATTTTGAGTGAATATTTCAGATTTAATCTGATGGCCCCAAAGAAATTCCAACATAAAAGAGCTAGAAATGAAGGGACGAGTGCACCTCCACCAGAAGACTTTATTTATGATGAACAACGATTTAAGAGCAAGGACCACCAACTCCGCTTCGAAGCCATACAAAACTGGTCCTTCCTTAAAGAAAGAAGAGTTCAACTGTTTAATGAGGAATATACCGAATTTGCAGATGAACTTGATAGAAGAAAGTGGATACCACTAGCCACTCCCTTACAAAAGTTTGATCCCGAGATTGTTTTGGAGTTCTATGCCAATGCGTGGCCACTAGAGGGAGCCCTATATGACAAGAGGTCATTTGTCAGAGGACAATGGATCCCCTATGACTCAGATGCCATAAACCAATATTTAGGGAATCCACTTGTCCTCTCTAAAGGACACCTTTGCGAGTACATGGAAATGAGAAATGATTTTAATGAAGAAGCCATGCAACAACTTCTTTGCATTCCAGGTACTGATTTTGCTCGCGGTATCACAAGTAATCGTGTAAGGGTAATGAGAAATAACATGACCACCATTACCCAGATATGGATGACCTTTGTGCTAAGCAACATCTTGCCCAGTGACCACAACTCCGATTTACCCATGAGTAAGTGTCAACTGGTTTATAGTATATTGACCCAGCTTAGCATAGATGTGGCTCAGATAATTTCAGGCGCCATTCATCAGTTTGTTATCCTAGAGCCAACTAGGCATCCACTAAACCCTGAGCTAGCTAACAGGGCTCTTGGATTCCCTGCTCTCATTACTGGATTATGTCAGTTCTTTGGAATCCAAGTCCATCCCTCTAGGACTATCCGCCCTCCTATTAACCGTGCTTTTATTGAAAAATATTGTGTAGCTAGATAGGTAGAGCAGCAGCCCGCTACTGAACCAGCTTCTTTGGAGTCTATCTCTGCCCACATCCAGAGAATGGAGCTTCAAATGCACACCTACATGCAGCATATAGTGGACCAGCAAGCTGCCAACTTAAGAGGTCAGATGCAGCTAAACGAGAGTTTCTACAACTACACACTGCATCAGCACCGACAGGATCCGAGCCTGTTCCCATGGCCTACTCCCGATCAGTTTAGAGCACATGTGGCATGGCCTGGGGCGCCAGTTGTGGCGCTAGGGGCGCCAGAATTCCCAGCTAGCGCGAGTGGCGCCAAGTGTGGCGCTGGTAGCGCCACAGGTTCTAGAAGCTGGCGCTAGCAGCGCTAGGGTGGCGCTGATGGCGCCACAGTTTCTGCAGCTGGCGCGGCATCCCGCGCGGATGGCGCGGGAAGGTCGATGCAGACTATATTTAAAGGGGGTGCATTTTGGAGGAGAAGAAAAATGTTTTCTTCTTCCTCAGAGCCTCCAGTAGCCATGGGAGAGCTTCCTAAGCTCCCATGACCTTGCTTTATGACCTTAAACGCTTCCTTAACCCGTTATACCCCCTAGAAACCAAGTGAGAGCGAGAATCCTTCCTCCATAACCTTGAAACCCCAGAGAAACTCCTCCTCTGAGAGAAGCTGAAGAGAACTCGAGATTGGGCGAGGATTAGCTGTTTCCACGGACGCTAAGGCAAGAGAGAGCCGCCCAGAGGTCTTCCTCGGCAGTTTTGAGGTAAGAAACTCGAGTTTCTCCAATTGATTTTGGATTTGGGGGTTTCCTGTGAATAGTGACCCATCTGTGATAGGGCTAGAATTAGCTCTGGGTCTAGTTGGGAGATGTGTTTAGAATGATGTGAGGAGGAAGGATTAGCTTTCAGTTTGTGAATTGGTGACTGTTGGTTTTTGGCTCTAGGTTGTGCATGTGTGACTTGGACTGAGTCACTTGATTTGAGATATGTGAGAGCCTTTGTGATGGGCTTGAGGTGCCTGATAGGCCATGGAGACGGCGTCTGGTGAGATAGACCATCCAAGCCCTGAGAAACCCAGAGGACATGGGTTTTTAGAGCTTTAAGCTCACTAATGATGGCTTGTGTTAAGTCTGGAATGACTCTGAGGCCATGGATGGATCTGAGATAGATCATAGAGGGTCTATGGAAAGGCTTGTAGAGGATAAGCCTGATGAACCTTAGGTAGATGACCTGGGTTGATGGGAAGGACTATGGTTCCTTTCCCAAAGGCAGTGGATGACTGCTTGATGAGCTTATGCATGATTATATGCTTGTATGGTCTGTGATATGTGTGTTTATATGCCTTGGTAGGGCTGGACACCGTGGGTGTCGAAGGAGCAGACCATCATTCAAGGCTAGAGCTGTGAGGCACGGCTAGCCAGGTAAGCTCATTGTTCTGGGGTTTTTCCCTTATTCTGGTTTGCCACCCGAATGGGTGATGTATGATATATATATATATATATATGTGCATGTGTTCTGAGCCTGAGAGGCTGATGAACGGTGCTTTGAGTGAATCTCAGGCCGTTCTGGATATTTGGAATATGTGATAGCCTAGTGTGTGCTAGGCTGTAATGATGAACCCTAGGATAGACACTGAGACAGTGTGAGGGTAATGAGACACCTGATATGGCAGGTGTGAGGCCGGGGGCCTTTGAGGGAATGTAGATCATGAGATGGTCTGTGATGGAACCTAGAGGATACTGGATGAGTATCAGGCTAGTTAAGGTTCCCTATCCAGAGGTAGAGTTTGAGGACTCCCTGGAATAGCTGAGATTCCTTGGGAGGTGCCATTGCTCTCCACCTAGGTCCTAAGGACAGATGGAACTGTGTGGATGTTCCTCCTTAGGCAAAGACGTTGGAAGTCTTGAGTGATTATCCTCAGGCCAGTGTATGTGGAAGTCCTGGATGTGATTGCCCTGTAAAGGAGGTTCTTGCCCAGGCATGTGTTATGAAAGTCCTTGAGGGTATTCCCAGGCCAGTATTTGTGAAAGTCCTAGAGGGTATTCCCAGGCCAGATGATAGGCAGATATGTTGTATCTCTAAGAGAGGGCTTCCAGAGGGGGACTAGAGCCTAGGGCCTCTTAGATGAGCCATATCTGTAATCTCAAAGTCCTGAGTTGAGGGATTCCTCAGGAAATGTTTGTATGGTTCAGAGGCGGTGCCTCTCTTGTGTGGATAGTGTTCGGTGTGTGACACTGATAGTAGAGTACCTCTGTGAGACAGTCTATGAGAGCCAGGATAAGATACTGATGCCATGGTGATGGTTTTGATCTCTGATGGATGGCTGTGAGAGCCATGATGAGGTGGAATACCTCTGATGCTGAGAGCATCCGGTTATGGACCCAGATGGCTGGGATGTGTGAAAGCTAGGATGATGTCCTAGGTGTAACACCCCGTAGGCCTCCGACGTGTTATCATTAATAATATCAGATTAGCGCTTAAAACATAGATTATAAAACTCAGCGGAAGCACAAAATCGCTTTTCTTGATTCATTATGTATGGAATAAACCAAATCACATAAATTCACACACAAAGCACATTTGGCACACCCCTGTTGATCCAGTTTCTCACAACATAAACATAAAGACAGATAACTAAACTTAGGCAGATTATCAATATACAACAAGTATACTCAGGAGAGAAATCTCATATACATATCAGAAACAGTTCTGTACAAACATATACATAAGAACTCACACCACATCGTGTGATACAAAAGAATATCAGCCCTCACAGAGGGTATACAGAACTATACAAGCATCAACTGGTGTACACCCACACCATCCCTGCTCAAGGGTACAACATATAACCAAAAATAATAAAAAATGAGCCTACAAGCTCCATCTGCTGCTATCAGCCAAGCAGAAACATCTCTACTCTGGCCTTCTTCCCTGAGACTGCTCTCTTCGTCCGGAAGAGTCACCTGAAATCATAAATCTCCAAACGGGGTGAGATAACACATCTCAGTAAGCTCAGGGTCCATGGAGGCTTCTCCTCCACCCTGGCCCACTTCCATAACACATACATCAGGCAATCACAAGCAAATGGCCCACTGGCCTGGCCCTCTGGCCCTCATAACAATATAAGCATATTATACAACATGGCAGAGCTGCCTCAATGCCTGGCGGAGCTACCTCAACGCCTATATCAGTGGGAGTCCGGAACTCACACCTATGTCATCCCATTGGGTGCTAACCCTTCGCATGGATGCACAATATATGGTACCTCCGAGAATAGAAGGAGCTACCTCAACTTCTAATCCCCTGGCCTGTGGGAATCAATCCCCTAGGAGCTACCTCAACTAAGAGCCAGCCATGCTAGGAGGAAACCACCATCTCCTAAGAAGGTCCATGTCTATCTATTGGCCAACAGATCTATCACAGTCATATCATAGCACAAATCAAGCACAGATGCATACATATATCATTATGAGAATGCAACTACCAATGCATGCATCATTAAATGACCACCACTCCCCCGGAGTGTGGTGTGGCACACAAGATGGGAATTCATCCCCAGGGACACTGAACTTACCTGTCAAAGGCTCACTCTGTAGTTCTTTCCCTGGTCTGTGGCTCCCGCCACCAACAGTCTCACAATTAAGGCCTAATCAAGGCATATGCAGACTCCTATCAACATCAAATCAATAGACATTCAATCAGAACAAAACATAGCAGAATTCCCCTATCCTAGGGTTCAATCAGAACAAGCCCTTACTAGGCTTCTCTCAGACCATACAAGGTTCACCATGGCTGCATACAAAGCATTTGAGTCATCACAGACTCAATGCAGCTCACCTAACAGAGCATAAACTCACAACAGCCTCACTGTTGAAAATCACTGGAATGGCCTGAATCTTAACCAAGGCACCATTCCACTAGACTCTCAGGCTCAATACAAGCATAATCAAGGCTCTGGCATGGCTCCAAAACCAAGAGTAACTTATTACACAAGCCACACATACAAGCCACAGAGCCAAAGTGCAAAGTCACCTAAATCAAAAACTGAAAGCTAATCCTTCATCAATAAACCATTCCAAACAAGTTTCTCTATAGGACCCTGGGCTAATTCTAGCCCCAACTCATATGGGTCACTATTCATGGGAACCCCCAGGATCAAAATTAAACGGTGAAACTTGAGTATCTTACCTCAGTGATGACTCAAATGACCTCAGGACAGCTTCCTCAAGCTCTAGCGTCCTTTATATATCGTGGGTCCTCGCCACTCTCAAGTTCTCTGAGTTTTCCTTGAGAATTCAATTCTCTCTCACAAGGGGTTTTCAAGAAAACAATTGAAGGATTATAGCTTTCCAAAGGTTTCTCTAGGGATTAAAGGTCATAGGGAGGTGTTTTAACCAAGCTAAAAAGTCCTAGAAAGCTTGGAGTAAGCTCTAATGGAGGTGGGGTTCGTGGGGAAGAAGAAACACAGCTTTTCCCCTTCATTTTTCGAGTTTTTGGCCTTAAATAGTGCCCCTGCCCGAGCTCTGGCGCGATCCGCGCCACCTCCCGCGCTATCCACGCCACTATGTCGGTGGTCTGGCGCCATCAGCGCCACTCCCGCGCCAGCTTCCAGAGACTCTGGCGCCCTCAGCGCCACGCCTGGCGCCATTAACGCCGGCTGGGAAATCTAGCGCCACCTCTAGCGCTCTTGGCGTGGACCTCCAGAGAATCTGGCATTACCCGCGCCGTTCTGGCGCCCCTGGCGTCACATTCCAGAGATCATGGCGCCATTAGCGTGGATCTGGCGCCATCCGCACCACACCCTTACATTCACCCCTCCTTTTTAAGAATTTTGTCCGCAAATTCATAAACATACCTGTTAGCCAACTCGGGATACATCTGCAGCAGCTCCTGTTCCCGCTCCCAAGTTACTTCCTCAGGTGTCCTGCCTTCCCACTGTACCTTGATGATGGGAATAGTCTTGCTGCGGATTTGCTTCTCCATTCTATCCAGAATTCTCATGGGCCTTGTAGGACTTGTCAGATTCTCTCGGATCTGAACTGTGTCAGGCTCTACCACGTGTGAGGGATCAGCTACATATTTCCTCAACTGAGACACGTGGAACACATTGTGAAGCCCTGACAACTGGGGTGGCAAAGCTAGCCTATAAGCCACTGGTCCTATCCTCTCCAGGATCTGATAAGGACCAATGAACCTAGGATTCAGCTTCCTCACACCCAAAGCTCGTCCTACACCCGTCACTGGAGATAGCCTCATAAACACATGATCTCCCTCCTCAAACTGTAAGGGTCTGTGCTTCTGATCATAATAGCTCCTCTGTCGACTCTGAGCCTTCATCAGCTTGTCTCGAATCATCTTTATCTGCTCAGAGGTCTCTTGAACCATCTCAGGTCCAAGGAGCTGCTTTTCTCCTACCTCTGTCCAACACACTGGAGTCCTGCACCGCCGGCCATACAGAGCCTCATAGGGTGCCAAGAATGAGGGTCCTTACACTAGGCTTTGTATGTGTGAGCAAGGATGGTTTCCTTAGCTCTGTTTATATGTTTTGTTTATGCTTGGAGGTGGACCAGGGTTAGGGAGGATTTTCCAGAACCCTGAGTTTACTGAGACGTTTGTCTCACCCTGTGTGGGGTTTGTGGTTTTCAGGTGCTTCTTGAGGAAAGGAGCGACCTCAGGGCAGGAGGCCCTAGTGGACCTGATAGGCTGGATGGGAGGCTACAATAGAAGACCAGAGCAGAGCTTAAAGAGTTGAAGCTGGTCTTAGGTCTTGGTGTAGTTGTAGGGTATGTGCATACCCATTTTCTGTACATATTATGATGTATGACCCAGCTGTGGTCTTGTTTTTTAGCAGGTATATGTACAGTTGATGTTGTTGTATGTAATTATTATTCCTCCTGTTTCTCTGAGTTTGGTTTTATATGTCTTCTGCCTATGTTGTGTATGTTATGTTAACCGGATCAGCAGGGGCTTGTTTTATGTTCTTTGTTTTGTGGTTTTTATATTCCATGCATAATGTAATCAAGATAAACGATTCTATCGCTTCCGCACCGCATGTATTTAACGCTGATAGCGTGATATGGATATCATTGATGATAACATACCGAAGACGTCCGGGGTGTTACATTTAATGGTATCAGAGCGGTTTCTTGATAGAGACTATGTATGGAATGGTGCGTTGCTTGCTGCTGTTGTTTAATCTGACATGAGCATTGCATGTGGGTACACTGGATGTGGGCCTGATCAACTCCCTGTTTGTGTACATGTGCAATGTCATGCCGAGATCCAGGAACAACAGTAGGGCAACCAGTGGCCAGTCTAATCCAGTGGTGGCCGAGAGGGCGGCCAGGCAGCAAGAGTTAGTTGCTTATAGGCAGGTTCAGGAGGATGTGCAGCGACAGAGAGCTGCTGACACAGAGAGGTATGAGGCCTTGATGAAGGCTCAACAGGAGTTGACAGAGGAGGTCTGAGTTAAAAGGAGGGGTGACAGAGTATTCCCTTACACCTCCTGGTGATGAGGGCGAGGGAAGTCGCCATCAGGTTGGTGGGAGCCACCTGAGGGGGCGACCTGATGTCCCATGTGGCCACAGAGATAGATGTTGTAGCCCGAGGGCAGATGCTTATTGTTTTGTAAGCATGACCCTCCAGCCTTCCACAGTGGTTATGATCTTGTGCCTCAGCAAGGTGGTTGTAGGCTGTGATAAGATCTTTGAGGTTACTGTAGGCGACCTATGTGCTGCAGAGTGATGCCATGGGTGGTGGAAGACCACAGCAGCACTGCGGATGGGCCAGGGAGAGATTCTTACCTGGCAGAGGTCGGAGGCCTGTTTCCTGGATATGTATGATATCTCAGGGAGGCTAGAGAACAGAAACAGGCAGAGGTAGACAGTCTAGTCCAGGGAGGGACATGACTTTGGATGAGAATTTGGCTCAGATTGATGAACTGGCCAAGTATGCTCATGACAGGAGATCCAGGCCAGATGTTGATGTCCTCGCGGCTAAGTTCCAGAGGGGACTTAGAGGGGACCTAGTGGTGTTGGTGGCCAGCAGTGGATCTCGGGATATAGACAGCTTGGTGAGATAGTGTCTCCAAGTTGAGTATGTGTTAGCAGACACCGAGGTTAGCAGCCTACTTACTCGGTGGGACAGAGGGTAGAGAGACCTAGAGATGCTGACCCAATTGATAAGGGTACAGGCTAGGAGCTGAAGGTGTTTTGACTACAGCTCAGAAGCGCCTGATAGTACCCGGCCGCAGAGTAGTGCTGTAGAGGCCTAAGATACCCAGTCTGATGCTTGTAGGAAGCCTCACTGGGGAATGGGTCTTACAAGTCAGCTGATGTGTTTTATATGTGGCCAGTAGAGTCACTATGGGGAATGTGTCCTGAGGAGGACAATCACAGAGATAGAGTCTCCAGAGGTACTAGATAAGATGTCAGAGGAATTCTGACCAGAGGTAAGGTATGGTTATATACCTGATACATATACATGAGTAGATGTATATGTTAGTTCTCCAGGTGTGATGGAGAGTATCACGCTTCGAGGAAGCGGTGGTTACTGAGATAGTTGAGATGGACCTCCCTAGGAGAGGGGTTTCCTCCTAGTTGGTTTTCTCTGGTTGAGGAGCTCCCAGAGAATTTGTTACTTTTACAGACCAAGAGGATAGAAGTTGAGGAGTTCCTTCTATACCTCGGAGGTGCCATAGACGTGCGTCCATGTGTAAGGGAAAGTTCCCGATGGGACGACACGTATGTTAGTTCAGATCACACACTGGAGTGTTGGTCTTGGTTCATGATGCATGCATTGTTTGTTATGTGTTGAAAATGATATGTGTGCATTTGTGCTGGAGATGTATGCTGTGTTTTTTTATGAATCTGTTGGCCAATTGATGAATACAAGCATTGAGGAGCTCTGCCATGTATTCAGGCGTTGAGGAGCTCCGCCTATTGGCCAATAGATGACTATCGGCATTGAGGAGCTCTACCGTGTATTCTGGGCGTTGAGGAGCTCCGCCCATGGCATTGAGGAGCTCTGCCATATAGTGACAGGTACTGACACTGAGGAGCTCCGTCAGGGCGTTGAGGAGCTCCGCTAGGCATTGAGGAGCTCTGCCACCTGTCATGTATTGAGAATTATGATGATGATATGATATTGACGTTGAGGAGCTCCGTCAGGGCGTTGAGGATCTCCGCCAGGCATTGAGGAGCTCTGCCATATATTATGATATGCTACTGACGTTGAGGAGCTCCGTCAGGGCGTTGAGGGTTCTCCGCTAGGCATTGAGGGATTCTCTGCCATATGTACATGCGTTGAGGGATTCTCCGTGAGGCGTTGAGGTAGCTCCGCCATCTGCTTATGATCAGCGTTGAGGTAGCTCTGCCATCTGTTTGTTATTAGCGTAGAGGTAGCTCCGCTAAGCGTTGAGGCAGCTCCGCCATATGTAGGGAGCAAGATGTTTGCTCATGTGTTTAATGGGACCAGAAGGTCCAGGCCGGATGGCCAGTAAGCTTGAGGTACGTCCTAGCAAGGGCTTGGGCATGTGTTGAGATCTCGAGCAGGATAGCATGGGAGCGATCCATGCGTGAGGACAGTCTTTGTCTGTGAGCTGAGTGAGCAGCTCAGAGATATGCGCCTGTCGATGACAGGGGATCATCTAGTCTCTGGCAGAGAAGGACCAAGTTGACGATGATCAGAGTAGCGCAGCGGTAGTCTGCGATGCCCAGCCACAGGAGGTGGCTATGAGGGCTATGTTAGACCAGCAGGATGTCTCTTGGAAAGCACTTGGCTTAGGATGAACTAAGCCTGATGAGGGTGCATATAGAGAGAGAGCTGGTAGATGTCGTCCTTCTGAGGTTATAAGGACTGGTTGGATAGTCATCCAAGGGCCACAGTGACGTGTCTGTATCCTAAGAGGATTTCAGGTGGCCAGGGATGAAGTGAGACATAGCTGTGGATATGGCTAGTGTCTGGCATGTCACTTGGTTAGTGACAGTGACCCGAAGTTACCTCTGGGTGTGAGGTGTTCTTCGGAAGGTTTGAAACCCAGCTAAGGCTTAGGATAGCCTACCATCCTCGGATAGATAATCAGATGGAGTGATCCATCTAGATCCTGAAGGATGTCTTGTGGGAGCGTACCTTGGAGCAGGGTACAGGCTGGGTTAGTGATCTGTCTATGATGGAGTTCCTTGATCATGATAGTTCACATGTTAGAGGAACATGGCACCTAATGAGGCTCTGTGGAGGCCAATGGTGTAGGACTCTAGTTGTTGGGCAGAGGTAAGAGATAGAAACAGGTTCATGAACCTGAGATGGTTCAGTAGACTCTTGAGCGGATCTGGAGGATCCAAGATATGTTATGACAGCTCAGAGTCGATAGGAAGAGATGTGTGATCCCAGACACCTACCCCAGACAGTTTGTAAGGGTAGTCAGTGGTGTCTGAGGCTATCTCTGGTCACAACTGTAGGATGGGCTTTAAGGGAGAGGAGGTTGCCTCCCAGTCACCTGGATGGCATGAGAGTTGCCATGCGTTCCAGTTGGTGGTGTGATGGATACATCACATGTGAAAAGCCCGACAATACTCAGATTAAGAGAATCTGATAAATCCTACATGACCTGTGAGGCTTGTGAGGTAAGTTTAATCCATAGTGAGGTATGGATTTGGGAATTTTGCGGACAAAATTCTTAAAAGGAGGGGTGAATGTAAGAACCCTCACTGTGGCGCGGGTGGCACCAGATCCCGCGCTGATAGCGCCGGGATCCTTCAGCAGAAAACCCTGTAGAGGGTGTGGCGCGGTTAGCGCCAGGGCTGGCGCTGGTGGCGCCAGACCCACTGGAAGGTGGCGCCAAGGGTGCCAGGCCGACGCTGATAGCGCCAGGATCTCTGGAAGGGCACGCCTGGGGCGCTAGGGGCGCCAGAATTCCCAGCTGGCACGAGTGGCGCCAAGTGTGGCACTGGTTGCCCCACAGGTTCTGGAAGCTGGCACTAGGAGCGCCAGGGTGGCGCTGATGGCGCCATAGTTTCTGCAGTTGGCGCGGATGGCCAGAGGACATGGGTTTTTAGGGCTTTGAGCTCACTGATGATGGCTTGTGTTGAGTCTGGAATGACTCTGAGGCCATGGATGGATCTGAGATAGATCATAGAGGGTCTATGGAAAGGCTTGTAGAGGATAAGCCTGATGAACCTTAGGTAGATGACCTGGGTTGATGGGAAGTGTAACACCCCAAAATTTAGGGAATTACAGACAATTACTAAGAGTAAAATGTTAATGAAAGGCAGTAGAAAATTTAGGACAAAATGACAAGAATGCCCCTGAACAATTTCAGAAATGACGTTTATGTCCCTAGGATGAAAATGACAATTTTGCCCTGAACAATTCTGGAAAAGACCAATGTATCCCTAGATATTTTATTAATGACCAAAATTGCCCTAGGAAGTCCAGTAAGACATTTTATGTAAGAAATGTTATAAATATCCTTAGATGTTTTGGAAATGACTAAAGATACCCTTAGAGTAACAATTACAGAGGTATACTGAACCATTTTTAAAAATGACGATTTTGCCCCTAGAGTGAGTAGTGAAATTACCAAAATGCCCCTAGGTCAAAAACTGACCAAGATGACCTTAGAAATTAATAGGAACCTGAGCATAGGATAAAACACTCTTAGATGACAACTTATCAGCAAGGTTGAGGACAGATAACCCTAAAATAGAATTTCTACAAATTTTGGAAGATAGGTTGAAAAGAGCTTAATCCAGACAACCTCAGGTATCAGAAAATTATAAGAAAAGGATGGACGTAATCTATAGAGTTTTCTCTTAATTGTGGAAGGAAAAGATTTCTTCAATGAGTTAGTTTAGTAATTTTAATAATTCAAAAGCAAAATAGACCAATAAGAATTCAAGTAATGTTATTACATGCAATTGAAGGAAAAATTGGTTGATTAGAATTCCTAATACAAGCTTTGGCGGTATGATGCAAGATCAATGAAGAAAAGCTCTAAGAAAATTCAAGAATGGACACATGGATGTTTAAGAGGCTTAGAAACTTGCTATTGGTCCAAATGGAAAGCTAGTTATAAATGCTTAAAAGATATTTGAAGCAAATT
>PYAF01001505.1:221815-232111 GCA_007407185.1 Glycine tomentella | reverse complement strand
GCCAGTATCCTATAGGTTCCATCACAGACCACCTCATGGTCTGCATCCCATCTGGGTCATTGAACACCTCACAGTGTTCATCCATTAGAGGCCCTTGGCCATCTACACCTGCCACATCAGGTGTCTCATTACCCTCACACTATCTCAGTGTCTATCCTAGGGTTCATCCATTTTATACATCTGGAACGGTCTGAGTATCGCTCCAAGTACCGTTCATCTAGCCTTTCAGGCTTTATCACACATATAATCATAAAACAGGCCACCTTGGCCTTTCATTCCACCGCATGCACCAAAACATATACAGAAACAAGCATGGCATGCATACATCACCCACTTGGATGGTAAACAAGAGGAAGGGCTAATCCCCTGAACGATGAGCTTACCTGATAGATGTGCCAACAACTCCAGCCTTGACTGATGGTCTGCTTCTCTGACACCTCGTGTCAAGCCCTATCAAGGCATACAAAAACACATCACAGACCATTCCAGTATATAATCATGCATAAGCTCAACAGACAGTCATCAACTGCCTCAAGCAAGGAACCTCAGTCCTTTATATCAACTTAGGTTATCTAACCTAAGGTCCTCAGGCTCATCCCTCAACAAGCCTTTCCATAGACCCTCAGTGGTCTATCTCAGATCAAACATGGCCTCAGAGTCCCCACAAACTCAACACAAGCCATCCACACTGAGCTTCTCAGCTCACATAACCCAACAACTCAGGGTTTCTCAGGGCTTGAACGGTTCACATCACAGGACACCGTTACCATGGCCTCTCAGGCACAACAAGCCCATCACTAAGGCTCTTGCATGTCTCAGTCAAATGACTCAGTCCAAGTCACACATGCATAACCTAGAGCCGAAACCAAAGTTGTCCAAATCACAAATTGAAAGCTAATCCTTCATCCTCTCATCATTCTAAACACATCACTAATTCTAGCTCTATCACAGATGGGTCACTATTCACAGGAAACCCCCAAATCCCAAATCAATCGAAGAAACTCGAGTTTCTTACCTCAGCGGCGACCAAGAAGGCTGCAGGACAGCTTCCTCGAGCTCTAGAGTCCTTTCCAAGCCTTGGGTCTTCACCAATCAGCAGTTTTCTGAGGTTTCTCTGGGAAAAGGGATTTTGCTCACAAAGGGGTTTTTATGAAAAAGAATGAAGGATTCAAGCTTCCCTAAGGTTTCTCTCACGATTTAAGGCCCTAATAAGGTGTTTAAGCTCTCAAATATGGCCCTAAAAAGCTTGGAACAAGCTCTAATGGAGGTCTTGGACGGAGAGGAAGAAGAAAGGAAGAAAAAGCCAAGGTTTTCGAGGGTTTGGGCCTTTTATAGGCCCCTGACGCGACTCCCACGCCCCTAGCGTGGGATCCCACGCCCCAAGCGTGGCTTCCTAGACAAAATTCCATTTCGGGGCCACTTCCCACGCCTCAGGCGTGGGTTCCACACTTTCTGGAGCACTTCCCACGCTCCAGGCGTGGCTCATAGCAAAACTCCAAAGTTTGACTTCTTTTCAGCAACCATGGTTATTAGAGCGCCAAACTCGCTCTGATGCTTGCACCGTTCGCGTCATGACTTAGGGTTATTATACCTGGGCGAGTTCAAGTTCCAAGAATTGCAGCCTTAGCTCGCCCAGACGCCCTAATTGTGAAGGATTTGATGGCCTATGCGAGTGGACCAAGCAGCAGGCCATTTCCTATAAATAGAGACGAAAGTTTGAGAGCAAGGCATTATTCTTCACTCAAATTTTCTCCCAAGGCACCAGCTTAATCTTATTTCTTGCTTTCTTAGTTCCTAAGTGAGTGTAGAACTTAGGGAAGTGAGGTAGAGTGAATTGTGTAAGGAGATTCTGCCGAATAGAGGGTCGATGACGAACTTAGTCGGTGATTCTCTCGAGGAGGTTTTGCCCATGTTCGCTTAAACTTCCCTAAGGATTGGACGTACTCTTCTTATCCCTATGCTCGTTTAATTATTTATGCATTGTTCTATTTCTTGTTGGTGATTTTATTCTACGCTTAGTGCTTGATTCTAATTAACAGTTAGTTCATGAAATTAACCCTAAAGGCGACTGGAAAGTAAATTTAAGGTTTGAACTGAATTTAATCACTCGTTACGTTACGTTGCTAGGAATAGGGCTTAATGTTTCGATTGCATTAAACACGTGATTAAGTTCTTAATGCTTGGGTATTTAATTAAATATGCAAGGGATCGATATTTAGTAAAATATCCATAAGACCGTAATTGCGAGGAATCAAATTAGGGTTACTTAGACGTGTGCGGTGATGTGTTGCAAACACATCTTAGTTCTAGGCTAGTTTTAGGTTATAATTTGATTAAATAGTTAGAAAATAGGATAGAATTAGTTTAAATTATTGTTTATGCTTAATTTAAATCTTATTTCATTACATTGTTGCATTCCAGGGCCAAAAAGAGGAAAATCAAGGCAAAAGAAAGAAGAAAACTAAACTAAAAGACTCACGCGGATCGCGCCAGATCCCGCGTGAGTTGCGCCATTATAGGAAAAATCCAAGTTTTAGCACGAACAAACCGTGCAAGTCGCGCCAGGAGCCACGCTAACCGCATCATCAATTCGGAAGCTCCACGCGGATAGCGCCAAACGCCGCGCTATCCGCTCCAAATGCCCAATACCAGCTGATGTGTTGCAAACACATCTTAGTTTTAGGCTAGTTTTAGGTTATATTTCAATTAAATCATTAGGAATTAGGTTCGAATAAGTTAGTTTATTATTTATATTTAATAATATCTCATTTTATTACCAAAGTATGTTTTCAGGGCCAAAAAGAGGAGATTCGAGCCAAAAGAAAAAGAAAACCAAGTTACAGGTCCCGCGCGGTTCGCGCCAGGATCCGCGCCAGATGCCTGGATCAGCCTTTCAACTCAAAGACTCCGCGCGATCAGAGCGGAATCCCGCGCTACCAGCGCCATGCATTCGAACTTGTGGCGCGATCAGTGCCACAACCCGCGCGAGCCACGCTGCGAAGGCGTTGTTTCCTGATTTAAAAAGATTGAGTTCGAAATTGGGCACAGAAAGAGGCTTTGTTACTCTAATTAAACTATTCTATAAATACAAGGCCTCTGGGACTGAAGAAGAAGGGGAGATCACATATACACCTCTACACACTTCCATACATCATTCTAAACCCTTGGAAGTCAAGAATCAAGGCTAGGTCATTGTAGAATCATGTTTTATTTGACAGCTTTGGTTTCTTTGAGGCCTATGGCAAGCTAAACTTTGTATTGTGAGAAGGCCATGAACTGATGTGAACTCCTCTGTAACTTGACTAGTATTGAATGAGAATTCTTGATTGCTTTATTTTACTCTGTTCTTCATTATTTTATTCTTATTTAGAATTGGCCATTCTATTTAGGTATTGAGGGTTAGGATTCGCAATGGGGACGTTGGGATTCTAATTTCTGACATTAGTAAAATATCAGTTGTTCATTACCTAGGGATAGGGATGCGTGGCTGCAGAACCTTATAATATAGTCTTTTACATGCTCAACTTGATAGAATTCACCAAGGGATTGGGTTTTTGATTCAGGTTAAAGGGTTAATTCACTAAGGGATTAGGGATTAGCTAAAGTAGAAACGATTTATTCTCTGAGCAATAGGAAATAGCAACCCCTATGATATAGTCTTTTATATGCTTGATAAGAATTGCTAAGGAATTAGGATTCCTGTTAAAGGGTTAAATTGCTAAGGAATTAGGATTTACTAAAATAGGGAAGATATATCATTTGTGATCAAACTTGATAACCCAGTTGAGTGAATGAGGTAGGGAACATTAGAGATTGTGCCTGACCACAATTGTTTCTTCCATTGGTAATACTTCAATTTATTTTACTGTTTCTTTTAATTTCAGTTTTATATTCAACTTCAATCAACTCAACAAACAATTCTCCAAAAATATCTTTGTTTTTACTTCCAATCATATTGACTAAATTCTACTGTGAATTTCACCCCAATCCCTGTGGAGACGATACTCTACTTACCTACTTTTATTACTTGAAACGAGCGGTGCACTTGCCGCGTTCACAACACCAGCCTTCCAACTCGTGGACTCCACGCTATCAACGTGGAAGTTCACGCTACCAGTGCCACCTATTCGAAAAGCCCTCGCGATCAGCGTGGGACTCCGTGCCATCAGCGCCGTGAAAATTTCTTTCCTGATTTAAATTGATCTGTTTCGAGATTTGGCACAGGAAAAGGCTTTGTTACTCCAATTAAACTCGTCTATAAATACAAGGCCTCTGGGACTGAAGAAAGGATCCCGGGGGAAGGACTCATCATCAGATTTTATCATTCTAAACCTCTGGAATTCATTCCTACATAGAATGAAGGCTAGGGTTTTACTGCAGAATCATGTTTTCCATGATAGCTTTTGTGTTCTTGAAGCCTATGTCAGGCTAAACTCTGTATTGTGGTTAGGCCAAGAACCGATGTGAACTCCTCTGTAACTTGACTGGTATTGAATGAGAATGTTATGTTTGCTTTATTTTACTCTGTTGTTTATTGTTTTATTCTTATTTAGAATTGGTCATTCTACTTAAGTGCTGAGAGTTAGGATTCACAATAGGGATGTTGGGCTTCTAATTTCTAACCTGAGTAAAGTAACAGTTGTTCATTGCCTAGGGATAGGGATGCGTGACTGCAGAACCTTATAATTTATTCTTTTAAATGCTTAACTTGATAGAATTCACTAAGGGATTAGGTTTTTGACTCAGGTTAAAGGGTTAATTCGCTAATGGATTAGGGATTAACTAAATTAGAAAAGATTTATTCTCTGAGTAATCAGAAGCAATCAAATTTGATAACCAGTTAAGTGAAAGAGGTAGGGAACAAAGGGGATTGAGTCTTGACCACAATTATTCCTTCTATCGGTTACAAATCTCCCTTTAATTGCACTTTAATTCTTTTAATTTCTGTCTTTATTTTTCAACACTTAACACACAACAACAAATTCTTCACAAACAATTTCTTTTTCCTTTCCAAATTGCAAAGACTACAAATTACTGAGATTTCACACCAATCCCTGTGGAGACGATACTTACTTACCCACTTTATTAGAGAGGTTGTATGGAAACGTACATTAAGTCTACTTCATATTAAATTTGGCACATAATTACTCATGGAGATATTCCTACCACAACAGAAAAAGTAGAATGGACTCAAGAAGACTTCAACTTTTTCAACTTAACAAAAAAGCTAGCCATTAACTAGAGCTAAATATAACAAGTTTTGTAGCTTAAAGATTGCCATATAAATGTGGGATGCTCTCTGCATCAACTATGAAGGGACTGAGGATGTAAGACTCAGAAAAGCCGCAACCTTGATAAGGCACTATGAAAAGTTCAATATGAAGGAAGGAAAAACCATAGAAGAGATGTTTAGAAGATTCCAAACAATCTTGAAGGTCTTTAGGGTCTTGGACATGAGTTCACCAAAGCTCAAAACAACATGAAGATCCTAGACAGTCTTCCTAAGGTGTCAAAACCCAGAACCATTGCCATCCAAGAAGTACACAACATGAAAACTTTGACATTGAATGATTTTTTAGGAGCACTACATGTTCATGAAGTTCAATTACAAAACCATGACCAATTTTCACGAAGAGACTCAGTTACTCTTAAAATTGGACAAACTAGTTCTAGAAGAGAAGAAAAGAAGATCTCATCAAAAGCCTTAGTAAAAAAACATATGTTGAGTTTGGAAGTTCTTTCAAAGGATATGATGGATCAAAAAACAATGAAGTGACTCTTATGTCCATAAAATTAGGGCAAATGTTGAAAAATAAAGAAAAGTTGAAACGTTCCTCCAAAAATAAAAACAGATTCAGAAAGAAAGACACATAAGAAAGACGTGACACCATTTGTTTAGAGTGCAAAAAGTTAGTCCACGTGAAAGTTGAATGTCCTAAGCTAAAAAATATATGCACACGAAAGGAAAGAAAATAAAATTCTGATGGCTACATAGAAGATACTGACAGGAGTGGTATAGTAACAATTCAGATGAAGAACAAGCCATCATTTACTTGATGGTTGATACAAACGAAAAGGTTGAGATATCCATGGTAGGAAAAAATTAGTTTTAAGCTGATACTTGGATAATGGCTGCTCATGACACATAACAAGGGAAAGGCTTATGTTCCTAGACATAAAGTCAGTTGAAGGCATGTATATCTTCTTTAAAGGAACATGCAAAGGACACATCATTGGTATATGTAAAGTTGGTAAGCCTCACCCTCCATAGACTTTGTTTTATCTGTTGAAGGTTTGAAATATAATTTGTTGAGCATGCGTCAATTTTGTGATGATGATTATATTGTTTCCTTCAACAAAGACACATTCAAGGTCAAGATACCGATGGAAAAATCTTCTTTATTGCAAGACATCATAACATGATGTATGAGATTGATCTGGTAGATCTAAGCAAAAAGGGGGTAACATGTTTGCTATCTAGAGAAGATGAAAGATAGATTTGGCATAAAAAGTGGGCATGCCAATTAGAAACATATTTTAAAAAATTCATAAAAATGGGTTTAGTAAAAGGAATGCCTGAGATTTCTCTGAAAAATCATCTTTTTGTGAAGCATGTCAAAAAGGGGAACAAATCAAAACTTCTTTCAACTCCAAAAATATTGTTTTTGCTTCTAGATTGTTGCAATTGTTACATATGGATATGTTTGGACCTACAAAAACCTTGCGTCTAGGAAGAAATAAATATGGCTTTGTCATAGTTGATTAATATTCCATATATACATAGGTATACTTCCTAACCCATAGACACAAGTCCTTTAAATTCTTTGAAATATTGTGTAAAAGGGATCAAAATGAAAAGGTTTTTGCACTTTTTCCATCAAAAGTGACCATGGGACAAAGTTCAAATCATTATGTGAAAGGAATAGTATTTTTCACAAATTCTCTTCACCAATAACCTCTCAACAAAATGGGGTAGGAGCAATATAAAATAGAACTATGCAAGAAATGGCTAGAACCATGATTACGAAAATTCTTTTCCCAAACACTTCTAGGCAGAAGCTTTAAATACTGATAGTTATGTTCAAAATAAAATATTGACCAGTCCAATGCTTGATAAGACTCCTTATGAAGGGTTGGACTCATCTAAAGTGCAGGTTGCACTTTAGAAGGTAAAGTGCACTAAGCCTTGCCTTTTGTTGTAATGAATGGTTTAAATTTATGAAATATATGTCTGTTTTAATCACAATAATTTAATATGGGATTATTTCCCTTATTACTCATTATTTAGTTTTCTTATTTTGTAAACCTCCTTAATTATAAATAAAAGCATTTTGTGTGCTCTAATAAGACGACAACACACAACAATAAATAATTCTTACATGATATCGAAGCAAGGTTGAGGGAATAACAAAAATCATGCTCCTTCGAGAACCTCCCTAAATATTTTTGGGTGGATGTAGTTAATATTGCTTGTTATGTTATAAATAGACCCTTAATAAGAGAATTTTTAAAGAAAATCCCTTATGAAATATGTAGCGGGAGAAAACCTAATGGTATAGACAACTTAGGCAAATTTGATGCTAAATTTGATGAAGGAACATTTCCTAGCTACTCATTACATTGTAAAGCATTTAGAATTTATAATAAAATAACTATAACTATAGAAGAGTCTATTCATGTTGCTTTTGATGAGACTAACCTTCTTAGGCCAAGAAAGGAAATTATTGATGATCTTGTAGACTCCTTGGAAAACACTTATATTCATGAAATGAAGTTAAACACCAAGGAAGAGGAAAACAAAAAGGAAACTCCATTTCAAGAGGAATCAAGAGCCATTGATCTTCCAAAAGAATGGAAAGCTTCAAAGAATCATCCACTTGACAACATCATAGGTGATATATCAAAAAGGGTAACAACTCGAAACTCTCTTAAAGATGCATGTAATAATATGGCTTTTCTTTCTATAATTGAACTTAAGAACATTGATGAACATTGGATTATTACTATGCAAGATGAATTAAATCAATTTGAAAGAAATCGAGTTTGGGAATTGGTTCCTAGACCTAATGATCATCCAATTATAGGCACTAAATGGGTGTTTGATAAGCGTCGTATTTCAGTTAAAATCATGTTTTAAATGCTGGCACTTATCTTTTGATTTCATTAACTTTGCTTATAAATTTCCCCAAACCTAGTAAGTTAGCACCTTATACTTGTGTTTAAAGTGTTTTGGAAGATTAATCTAATCATGTTTTGTATTTTGATAGATTCCGTGGATTTCCGAGGCTTCCGGATATCAAAGCAAGCAAAGAAGGCTTATATAGCAAGTATGGGAGGTGCAACAAGCATTTCAGGCCCAGAAACTGACATGGCCCAAAGCTTTCTTCAACATTAAGACTTTAACTCGCCCAGGCGACCAACCATAGTGTATTTTGCTCGCCCAGGCGAGCTACAAGTTCCGAAAAGATATGTTAAGCTAGCCCAGGCGACCAAAACATGAAGAAAATGGTAGCCTGGTGATGGACGATCAATGCAAGCTAAAGAGCTAGGACTCAAGTACTTCAAGATCATATCTAATCTAACCTGTATCTCTTGGAAAAGCAAGAAGAAGCCAAAAATAAGCCCACAAAAGTAGTGGAAACGCATAAGGAGTGTTGTCTGTTTTAACAGATTAAAAGCATTTTGTAACAAATTAAAAGAATATTTTTAATACCTGTAATCAATTACAAGCATCCTGTAATCGGTTAAATCAGCCTGAAAAATGAAAGTATCTCTGTTTTAATCGATTACATGTCAAATTAATCAATTATTTTGGTCCTAAATCTGTTTCCAGGAAGGATTAGAGCAAAATAATCGATTACCAAACCAAGTAATCGATTATTTTGGTTAAATAATCGATTACATGGTCGAAATAATCGATTAAACCAGAAGTTTATGCAGAAACGCAATTTTGTGAAGCCAAAGGTCGTTTTGAACAAAGCTTGCACTAGAAGCTACATTTGGGCTTCATTTCAATTTGCATTTTACTTACATTTAGGGTCATTTAGCTTGTAATTTCGTGGGCTATATAAACCACACCAAAACTGTTTGTAACAACTTTTGGATTCAATTAATACAATTCTGAAATTGTTGAGAGGGTTTCTCTCTTGTTCTTATTCAAGAACCTTCTTGTTTCTTATCAATGGGTCCTCTGCTATTGTGGTGATTCTTGCAAGACTTATTGGAATTCCTATTCCATGGTGTCATTCCAATTTATTCCTATTCTTCTTCCACAATCCATTTCTACAAATTGGAAATCTCTTAAAAAGCCCAAAATTCTGTGAAAGTGTAGAATTCTCCATTTCTTGGAGTTTGCTTGAAGATTGGGTTTCATTGCAAGGAAGATTTGAAACCTAATGTCTATTGGTTGTAGACATTACATCACCTGGGGAGTGAAGCTGGCAGGAGGCAAAAACCTATAAATAAGCCACGAAAATGGAGAGGAAGGCATGCATTTTGCTTTCTTTTCTTGCCTTTGCTTATTCTTTAGCTTAGGAAAGTTAAATATTAGTAAGTAGGTAGGTTATGAAAGTGAGAGAAGTGAGGATTAGTGTGGAGACTCTGCCGGAGAGAAGCAGTGATGGGGCCCTTCCGCAATTCTTTCCGTGAGGAGGTTCTCTCCACTATGAGTAGCTAGCTTCTCTGAGGTTGGATGTAATCTTCTTAACCCTATATCTCTTTTAATATTTATGCATGAATCATTCTATTTCTTATTGGTAATTTCATTCTGCGCTTAATGCTTGATTCTACTTGATCAGTAGTATCATGAACTTAAATCCTAAGTGATATTGGAAAGTAATCTTAGGGTTTGAACTAAATGAATTTACTCATTACGTTACATTGCTAGGAATAGGGTATAACGTTCTAATTGCATAAAGCACGCGATTATAAATCTTAATGTTGGGATATTTACTTAAATATGCGAGGGATCGATATTCGGTAGATATTCTTAGAACTTGAATGCGAGGAATCGATTCAAGGTAACATAGTGTGCATCAATAAGAATAGACGATGATTTATGCGTGGTAATATTAATTGAATATAGAATGTTAAGAATAATGAAATCCAATCCCACTTTCTCACAAATATATTTCATTTTCATTAAGTTTAGTTATTTTACTTGCACCACCAAATGAAATTCTGCTCAACCTACTTGTACATAACTATTGAACTGTTTAATTCTATTTGGATTAACTGAGTAAGCTCAAGTCCCTGTGGAGACGATCTTATAAATTTTGAAACTTACAACGACAAAAC
>PYAF01001505.1:181060-202380 GCA_007407185.1 Glycine tomentella | reverse complement strand
CAATTCACCAACCCAAGCTATTCGAATCATCATCATTCTCATAAGTTGATTCTATCATGAACATTCATTCAATCTCAATAGAAGCAGTTCAATCGATTCTACTCCTAAATTAATTGAAACCACAACCCTAACTGAAATATCATTCAATTAATCTTGTGATTATCATTCGAAATTAGGACATGAATCCATAATCCTAACTCGCTTTCAATCCTAAATGCATTCATAATCATGAAAACATAATATAAATTGAAGAAGAAGGTGAATATTCAAATAGAATTCGAAATACCGAACCGAAACTCCAATTCTTCTCTTGCTTGAGTTGGATCCTTGGATTGATTAATGATTTAGCCTTGCATGATCATCACCAAGGAAAGCCCCATGAAGTGAGTGCAAGAAAATGGAAGAATAGAAAAATGAAAATGAAGAAGATGAAGAACAATGAAGAACAATTGAGAGAAAATGAAGAACAAGAGTTTGATCCTAAAAACTTAAAAGAGAGAAATGTAAAATTATTTTTATTAAATGAAATGTAATGTAAAGTGTTTGAAAATCTGTCCAATGTCACTAATATGTAGTGACTAAGTCTGAAGAAAAGAATGGGCCATGAACAAAACCCATCAATTCTAATTATTTTCTATTTACAACCATAAAATCAAATTCGCAACCCAAAATTACAAGTGCAGAGGTGCTAACTTTGAAGGTTAAAATGAACCTCCAAATGACAAAATTGGCCTCGGCCTATTTCTAGAAAACTTGTAGATATTTTTCTTATATTTCCAGGGACTCCTAGAACGCTCCATTCGGAGTTCTGTAAAGCTCTGTAGGTCCTATACAAGACAGATAGGTCAAGTGAGCATAAAATCCAAAAATACGCTACAATTAGCAATTAAGCCCACTTACTTACCTAGGCCAAAAACTGAATTAGAATGGAAAAATAAAAGTCCAAGAGAGGTCAAATAAGTTAAGAAGGATAGAAAAAATATTTGACTAAAAGCAATCCATCAACGTGCTTTGGCCCAAACACAGAGCTCTATATACCAAATTGAAGATAATTTAGCATAGATTTCAAAGACAAGGTTAACATTAACATTCAGGGTCAAATACCCATTCAAATTTAAAAAAGGCTAAAATGGTGTTTTAGAAGTCCACATCAAAAGGACATCATTTTGAAATTTTGATCACACCAATGTGACCGAGACTCAATAAAGGTCACAAAAATGACATCAATATTATAAAATGAAACTTTTACAGCATCTCATTTTCAAAGGTTTTTCAAAGGAAGTGTAAAAACACCCAATAACGGTATCAAATCACAAAAGATATCAAGGGAGGCTTCAAACTAGCTAGGAGAAGGCATAGAAAACACATATACCTCGAAGAAACCATGAAGGGAGGATTAGAGGCTATGTTCTCTACTGAATCCTCAAGTTGAGTTTTGAAGATTCCTCGCCAATTAAAGTGTTCCTCTCCGTGCTGTGGTTCAACGACAAGAAACGATGATTTGTGGCGGTCACTGGTTGTCGTGGCTGGTGAAGGAGGATGATGGGAGGTTGGGTTGCTGTTTGGGGAATAAAAAAGACCAATTTTTCGTGCTTTTGATGTTGTTGTGCGAATTTATAACCGGCTTGACTCGCACAGGAGAATTTTGGCTCGCTCGGCGAGCTGACCCAATTTTTGAAATTTCACTGCTTCTATGAAAAGTTATTATCTCATGCTTCCGACATTATTTGGAAAATGTTAAACGTTGCATGTGTGGGTTATTAGCCTACCTGTAAAATTTGAAGGCAATCCAACGGTTAACCAATCCAGAATTGTGATTTTACCAAAACAGGTTTTGGGTCAAACTTGGAATCACTCTTTTTTAACGCAGCTCAAACAACTCCACATAACTTAACATCCACACCAAGCAATTGCACAAGGATAATTTACACAACAATTCAACTAATCTAAACTAATCAAATAATAAAATAATACAAGAAATACATCAAACAAATATTTTCGATTATCGAAATTTCAGGACATTACAACTCTCCCACCCTTTTAGAAATTTCGTCCCCACTGACTCAAACAAGGCTGGATAGGCTTCTCGCATCTGAATCACTAGTTCCCATGTTGCATTCTCTTCTAATGTACTTCCCCAGATCACCTTGACCATCGGAATCTCTTTCCCTCTTAAGTGCTTTGTTTGTCGATCCTCGATCCTCAAAGGCAATGTTTTATATGTCTTCCTTTACTTGAACATCGTCTAATTCGACTACATGAGAAGGACCATGGATATATTTACGGAATTGAGACACATGAAAGACATTGTGGAGGTTAGAAAGGGACGGGGGTAATGCAACTTGATATGCCACAGGACTGACTCTATTGAGAAATTGGAAGGGACCAATAAAACGAGGTGTGAGTTTTCGGGATTTCAAGGCTCGACCAACCCCAGTCCATGGAGTGACTCTCAAGAACACACGATCACCAACCTCAAATTCCAGGTCTTTCCTCTTCTTGTCCTAATAACTCTTCTACCTACTCTGAGCAGTTCTCATTCTCTCTTGGATCAACTTGACCTTCTCAGTGGTTTGTTGTACCACTTTAGGTCCTAAAATGAGGTTCTCTCCGAGTTCTAGCCAACACAAGGGTGTCCTACAACTTCTACCATACAGACCTTCATAGGGAGCCATGCCAATGGTAGAATGAAAACTATTGTTATATGTGAATTCTATCAATGACAGAAAACTCCCCCAACTACCTTTTTGTTCTAATACACATGCCCTCAAAAGGTCCACTAGAGACTGAATGATCTGTTCAGTCTGACCATCGTTTTGAAGGTGATAAGTTGAACTTAACCTAAGCTTAATTTCCAAATCTTTGTTCAGACTCTCCCAAAATCTAGAGGTGAATCTAGGATCTCTATCAAATACTATGCTAGAAGGTACACCATGTAATCTGACAATCTCACTAATATACATGGAAGTCAACTTCTCTAAGGAAAACCTGATATTGATAGGGATAAAGTGACTAGATTTGATCAATCTGTCAACAATAACCCAGATAGAATCTAAACCTCTCAGGGTTCTAAGTAGTCCTACAACAACATACATGGAGATAATGTCCCACTTCCACTGGGGTATTTCTAAGGGTTGCAACTTACCTAAGGGTGTCTGATGTTCTATCTTAGCCTTCTGACAGACTAAACATGCGTATACAAACTCACTAACCTTTTTCTTCATGTTTGGCCACCAAAACATTGTCTTGATATCTTGATACATCTTCGTAGCACCAGGGTAGATGCTTAAATTGCTTATATGCCCGTCCTCTAAGATCATCTTCCTAAGCTCAAGTACATTGGGGACACAGATTCTATCTTTAAGTCTCAGGACTCCATCTGATCCCACATTGAAACTACTATCTTTCCCTAATGCTATTATGGCTTCTAAATGAGTCCTCAGAAAAGGATCAGACTTCTGACCCTCTCTAATCTCTGCTAGCAACTCACTAGAAATTCTCAAAGCTTCTAGTCTCACACTGTTAGGGGTAACCTCACACACAAGACTAAGGTCCCTAAACTATTCTAAGAGATCCAACTCTTCAATCATCATAGCAGATACATGTAGGAACTTCTGAAAATATAATGAACACTTATGCAAATAATCAAGAGGGGGGTGAATTGGTTTTAGCTTAGAGTTTTAAAATTTTCTTTCAAAATTTATCTTTATCTTTCAAAACCAATTTGAAAAATCAATTTACTTCACCAATCAAACCACTCTTGTGCTATAACCAGATTTGTATAATGAACAAATTCTATACTTCAAGAATATATTGAAACACAAACAAAATCTTAAAACACACAAGATTTATACTGGTTCACCTCTCAACTCCGGAGGCTACATCCAGTTTTCTTCTAACCAAATCTTGGTCAGAGTTCCACTATAACAATTATGTGTTCTTTACAAGCTTACAACTGATCTCTCTTACCCACCCTTGGTAAAATTCAAAATCTATACCCTATAGACTTTTCAAAAGATCAAGAACCAGAGATCCCTTCTCTGTTCTTCCCACTAGAAAACCCTTATAGTAAAAGCTTTAAAGAATACAAATGTTATATGAAAAATAGAACACAAAACAAAACAGATATCAAACCAAAATATCAAGCTTGAAGTTCAAGAAGGATATCACCTTATAATCCTCAGCTAATTCAATGATATGAATGATTCAAACAATCTGAGAATGTATGCAATAGATGATCAAAACTCCTTTCTTGAATCTTTCTTTGTCACTAGCTTGAACAATTCATTAATCCTTGAATATTTTTTACTAGAATCACATTTAACTCTCCATGATACACATGATCTTTGATTTTCTAACTAAAGTCACCCTTGAATACTTTTGAGCACTTTAGGAAGTGTTTTTCACTAAGTTTGGACAAGTATATCTGATTTTCACTTCTTACAAAACTCAGTCCAAGCTGTCCTGTTTATAAAAAAAACAGGTATAACTAACTGTAATCAATTAATTCGTCAATGTAATCGATTATTTTAACCAGATAATCGATCAAAGTGTTCATCAGGAATCTGGAAATTTGTCAAGAATAAAATAATCGATTAAGTCATCTAGTAATCGATTATTCCAGATGAACTCAGTTTTCTAATACACACAAGTAATCGATTAAGTTCCCATTTAATCGATTATCACATACCATGTATAAAACTGATCAAAGCACATTTAATCGATTACAATCATCTGGTAATCGATCAAACCAGATCAATATGCTATGAAATTTATGCAGAAGCTTATGTAATCGATTATATATCAAAATAATCGATTATCACAGAGAATGTCCAATTCTGTGTTAAGCTTATTTAATTGATTACAAACCAGTGGTAATCGATTAAAATGTTCATAAGGAAAAATCCAAAAGCATACACATGCTTTTAATCGATTAAAATAGTGAGAAACAGTTTTTATAAAATCCTAGTTGTCTTTATGAATTTCTATCTAATTTCTTATTACCATATGATTATTTCTAATCCAATGAATGTATGAATGCATGAATCATCAAAAGCTAATGAGGATTATCAGGCTTTATCAAATGAACTAAGCTTTAATCAAAAGATACATATGCCATCAATTGATTAGGCATGTAAAAGATCAAAAACTTTTAAGCTTCATACTTCTTGATCCCTTTGCTTCAGCTTCATCAAATCTGACAACTTCCTACTCAAAGCATCAACCACTACATTGGCTTTGTTAGGATGATAGCTAAGCTCAAAATCATAATCTTTAAAAACTCTAACCATCTCCTCTTACGCATGTTCAGCTCTTTCTGATTAAACATATACTTAAGACTTTTATGATCACTAAGCACTTCAAACTTAGAGCCAAATAGGTAGTGCCTCCACATTTTAAGAGCAAAAACTACAGCAACTAACTCCAGATCATGGGTAGGATAATTTCTCTCATGCGTCTTGAGTTGTCTAGAAGCATAGGCCACTACTTGGCCATTCTGCATTAACACTCCTCCAAAACATATTTTTGATGCATCACAATACACCTTAAAGGGTTCTCTTGGGTTAGGAAAATCTAACACAGGCGTAGTCATCAGTTTTTCCTTAAGGGTTTGGAAACTATGCTCACACTGGGCATCCCACACAAAAACTTGGCCCTTACGAGTCAACTTAGTCAAAGGCAAGGCTAACTTGGAGAAACCTTCTATGAATCTCTGGTAATATCCCGCTAAACCTAGAAAACTTCTAATCTCAAACACCAACTTAGGGCTTTCCCACTTAAGAACAACTTCTACCTTAGAAGGATCCACAGCTATACCACCTTGGGATATCACATGTGATAGTGGACAACTACTTTAGATGGACATGGATCATGTTCCTAGCACACAAGGATAAGTCTTTTACTATCTTCTTCAAATTCTATAAATGAGTTCAAAATGAAAAAAAAGAGTATATATTACTTCGATCAAAAGTAATCATTAAGGAGAATTTGAGAATTAAAGTTTTCAGTTGTGTTAAGAAAATAGTATTCCTCATTTATGAAAAATTTATTATCTTTGATTAACATACTATGCAACCCCGCTTTCTAGTGTGATTTGTGATATTTCATGACTGCCTAGATACTAGGTACCTACTTGTTTGTCTTAGTTCACATGTCTACTTCCCATTCCCAGGTAAATGTGTAGCTAACGCTACGTCCTTTCCCTAACAAACTCACATGAAACTTTGAAACTCACCAAGCAGATAAAACAACAAAAACTATCTCTTGCATGCTAAACTTAACTTGGTTGTTCTTGGAACAAACCACACCAAGTGAAACATCATCACATAAAGCATGGGTAAACATGCATTATACAACATAAGAAACATGATACATATCCAAGGAACAAGAAACATTCTATTTCTAGTATACTCAAACAACTAGAGAAACATACCACTCCAAACATATGACAATTGTAGACTGGTTAGGAACACAAACCTAGGGTAGATCCATCATTATGGTTTGTCTTGCTAACACAAATGGTAGAAGGCCAAATTGTGGCTAAGGGTGTTGGCTCATCTGGTTGTCTCCTCTTTCTGTTTGGGCACTTCTTCGAGTAGTGCCCTGGAATCTGACACTTAAAGCACACATTACGTCCAAACAAACAAGCTCTGTGTGGCCCTTACCACATTTAGGACATGCCTCAATCTCAATTTTTTTTAAGGTTGTTCTACCTTATCCTTGCTTTTGTTTTTCTTAAGTTTCTCAGTTTGGTGGGATCCTGAACTGCTTAGGACTTCTACACCGTTGAAATGAATGCCTAGCCTCCTATTTATAGAATTGTAGCTAGGTTTAATTAAGGAGATAATCATAATAAATTACAAACAAATCATATCTCTAATTAATTCAAGTAATTATCTTCTTCTTCATCTGATTTATCCTTGAAGAATATCTTACTCTTGATTTCCTAGATTTTATCGTCCATTTTCGCAATTTATCCTTCCAGAACTTTCTGCTGATTTTGGGCCTTTGGATCTCTAGTGCTTAAGCGGGAGATTGCTCGCTTAAGTGAGCCAATTCGAATTTTAAGTTTTGTTCTCTATTTGCTGACGCTTGAGCAAGCTTCTGGGTGGAAATAAATGGAATACTTCAATACAATCAAGAGGAGGGGTGAATTGGTTGAACCTTGGTAAATTAAAATTTCAAATCAGAGTTTCTCCACTGGATCTTTATCACTTAAAAATTGTTTCAAAACCAATAATCAATATTCAATCAAATTTCTTTTCCAAGAAGAATAGAAAACAGAGTATAACTTTCTGTGCAATGAAATTGATTCACAAACAAAACAATTAAGAGATGAATAGATGTGGAGAAAGATTAGCCACAGATTTTTATACTGGTTCACTTCAAACACTATGAAGCTACATCCAGTTCTTCCACTCAACACTAGAGTAGAGTTCCACTATTGCAAAAAATAATTCTTACAAGCAAATACAAGCCTCTCTTTATCAACCCTAGATAAATTTCAGAAGTCTAAAACACTATTAGACCCTTAGAGACCAAAACCCACACTGAGAACACTACTCAGCTGTCCTTAGAGAAACACTATCTCCAACCTTGCAAGAAACCCATTTACAATAGACTAATCTTTACAGAAATTCAAACAACAGTTTTACACCTTCAAAGAATAAGGAAAAATATCACCTGATAATCCAAGAATTCATGCACATGAATGATTCAACAGGTTGAATGACAGATTGCTAACTTAATGCATTCCTTTCCTTATACTTTGATGAACAATGATGCTTCACTCTCTTGAATCAAACAATCATATGAATTTCTGAAGCCTAAGAAGGTTTAGTAACTCAGAAAATTCACTAATGAAAGCTCAAGAAGGTTTGTGATTGCCCAGAATTCAAAATCTCAAAAGTTACAACCCTCAGAATAATGGGTTTTCTTTATAACAGTTTCCTAACTGAAAATAATCGATTAAACCCGCTCCAGTAATCGATTATTTAGCATATATAATCGATTAAATCAAGATTGTAATCGATTAAAATGCTCCTAATAAGTTCTGGGTTTGAGCTATGAACAATATAATCGATTATTCCGTGAAGTAATCGATTAATCCAATCAGTAATGATTTTCTAAAATGCTCTTTGTAATCGATTATCATGATGTGTAATCGATTACGACATTAGACCATGTTTTCCTAAGCATGCATGTAATCGATTACCGATTTTTGTAATCGATTAAGCCAGAGAGTTCCATTCTCATAAAAGCCTGAGTAATCGATTAATCCGATATGTAATCGATTACAATGTTCTTTGTTTGTTTTCTGAAAGGCACGAAGAACAAAATAATCGATGACATAGCCTTTGTAATCGATTAATGCAGTAGGAACTTATTTTTCCAAAAACTTTGTTAATTTTAAATGCCTTTCTATTTAAATGCTTTTACTAAGATCTTTAATCTAACAATCCTAGATGAATTATTCATGCATGATACGCTCAATTGGATTATCAGATCATAAACTTCCTTTTACATTAATCAAATTGATCTTCAAGCTTTTCTTGGAACTTTTATCCTTAGTCATGTTGAAAGCACAAAATACTTGAAGCTTGATCCTTGTTCAATGATGCCTGGCTTCACTTGAATCAACACTGGGTGCTTGAGTGAGCTCCTGCTAGAATGACCTATTTTTGCTTAAAAAATCTCAAAATTCATGAAAAATAACTAAACATAAAATTCTACCTAAGACAAAGTAAAAACTGAATTTAAAGCTAATTTGATACAAAACAAGGCTTAAAAGTTAACTAAAATGCCAAATAAAAATCGCAGAATGCGTATGAAAATCTGGTAAATTTGACGTTTATCATGGGTTATTCCAAGGTTAAAAGGTGAATGTCTTAAACCTTGGCATCTACATGCTATAATTCCTACCTGTAATGCACAAAGTATTGAGGTGATCGACCTCAATATCCCATGTCAAAGCAAACTAGGACTTATAGCATGATAGACAACCATCACACTCAAACATATATGACTATACTGTAAGAACATACAATTTAGTCGGATGATATTAACCATACTCTGATTTGAATCGAACTACTCTGATACCAAAATGTAACATCATAGAGGATATTACCTTTATTACTGAATTATAAAACTTTGTATATAAATACATCAAAGTTTAAATATGCAAAACTAAAACTTAAAACATATATTACCTGAACAAATTGATGCAAAGCTCTTAGCACTAAAATGCCTTACAAAACATAAGAAATATACATAAACATAAATTGGATTCTCATTCATTGGGAACTACAAACTATACTAGTGTTCCTTTAAGCAAGCAACTCCAAGCTTCACCATAATGCATCAATCTGCTAACTTGTAAAACATAAAACTAAAGGCATGAGACATAATGTCTAGTGAGTACTCTAGGACTCTAGACCAACTCTCTATTCTAGAGAGCTTGTTCCTACCTCTCTTAGCTTCCCTAGTATTTTCTTAATTCTTACGTTCATAACTAATCTTTCCTCATAATATCTTTACCTTAGACCTTGGACTATACTCTAACTTTGACTTAGGCCCTTAAAGTTAGCCTCCTATGCAAACTCTATGGCCACTGGTGTACTATGAAACCTAACATATCTCTAATTCTTCAACCACTCACTAGGGTCTCACTTCCTATGACATTGGATGAGGACGTGCCTAATCTTTCTCTCTTTTCTATCTTGCCTAACTAGGCTTACATCACATATTTATAAGGTATCTTAACTTGCCTACCCCTTTGAGTAGTTCACATCATACACAAACCCTCTTCTAATCTATATAGGTCTATCTCACATCTCTCACCTAGCAACTAGGCTCAAGACTCTTCTAAAGCATACAAAAGGAACACACACAATCCCTAGTTGGTTTCTCCTCTAAGTGGTTTGTATTATCTTTGCATTAGTTATCACTTTCCTAGTGTTTATTCTTGAATGGTTGAGCTCTAATCAGAAGTGCCCCTCACCTGAGCCTCCTAAATACCACCATCCAAAGTGGCCGAACTACCCTTCTGTTATCGAAGGTGTACCTTTTCCTTTCGCAAGTAAGACTTCCTTCATATTAAAGGACTTCTTCGGCCTACTTCTAGGAAGTTGTGTTCCCCTGTATCCTTAGGGGACAACTAGAAACCTGAGGGTTCTATATATAGGGGTCTCTTAGCTCTACATGTTCTAACTTTCATAGAGATACCTCACAGTTATTGTTCCCTATACTACTCATTATTATACTACTTATTCTTTTTGAAAACCTTGTTCTATTTTTCTTTTCTTTGAAATATCATTCTATTTCTCCTTTCTAAAACACAAAAGATCCTTTCAAAACTTATCACTCCTTGGTGACATAAAGCATCCTTAGCGTCTTTGCACATTGTTGTACGTCGAGCGTACGACTCTTGGACATGATTGGTACAGGGAAGGTTCTACCCTATGTCACTGAAGGGATAATCTTTTTTGAAAACCATTCTTAAATTGAAACCTTTCCTTGAAAACCCTGACTGGTAACTTAGGGGATCCTCCCCATCTAACTTGCTACAGGAGAAACTGACCACCTGACTTGCTAAGAGCATTGGTGTAGTCTTAAGTGTTTTAAGCATATTTTATTTAAAAGGGTTCAATGTTGTATACAAACTATTCTAGGCAAAAGCAACATGCAAAATAATATAATACAAAAGAGACTACCATTATTATCAATAATCAACACAACATAGCATTAAATAATCATACATAAACATGGATGAAAACGTTGGGGACAACTAACTACTTTTAACCCTTAGTACACCCTATTTAGTCTCTTTAAAGAGTCCTAGACCCATATTTTGAAACTCTCTTGGCAAGACCATTCTCGCTTAGCAAGTTAGTTTCCTACGTTTTTACACGCTTAGTGAGCATATGCTTGCTCAGCAAATTACTTCTCTGATCACTTGCTCGCTCATCGCATAATTTCTTGCTCAACACATGCTTCAAAACAACACTTTGGTACTACATGCTTGCTCAGTGTGCAATTGCTTGCTAAGTCCACACTATTATTATGTAGAATCACGATTTGTTGAGATCTATACAAAGAGCCTAACAGTGGTTTTCCAAGCATCCCCAAGCACCATAATCAAGCCCTAAACACTTCTATCACATTTCTAACCGGATAAACTTCTCAAAAAACTCATTAGTCAAGCCTAATCATCAACATCCCTAAATCTCCTAACTTAGGGTTCAAAAGTGGAAAAGGGGAAAAAAAGCACAAACAAGGAATGAATCGAGCAAAGAGGGAAGCACTCACACTGTGGATGTGTCTGGTTAAAGCTTTTGGCATTGGGTCTTTGATCTCTGCTACTTCTCCTTTTCTTCTTCTTTTTTTCTCCTCCTTCTCTCTAACTCCTTTCTTTTCTCCTTTTCTTTGTAACTCTCTCTTCCCTTTCTACACAAATCATCGGGGTGTGTGGGGGTCTGTTTGGCCTTGGCCCATCTCAGGCCTTGGATCCCTATTTGGGTCCTATTCTTTTATTCTAATCAAATCCTATTATAAGGTATATGTTATTAATAATGCCTATGAGTATCTTTAACCATTAATTATAAAGGTTATGCCATAAATATGTTTTCCTTATTTATGAATAAAGTCCATAAATTGGGGTGTTACATAAAATCTAATGAAATACATTTTAATATGAAAGTTGTTTGCCAATATGCATAAAAAATGAGTCTTAGGATTTGAAAAACCAAAAATTACACAAGAAATGAAGTTGAATAGTATGTTAATCAAAGATAATAAATTTTACAAATAAAGGCTTTCTATCAAATAGATTTGAAAAACACATAATTGACTATGTCTTTTAGTAACTATAAACAAGTATTAGTGAAAACAAGAAGTTATCGTCCATTAATAGATAAACAAAGTTTTCGCAAAATTTTTTCAAGTAAACACTTGGTGAGTAAGTGTGTCAAGATAAGCTTCAAAGAATACTTAAACAAATAGCTTAAGAGAGAACTAGAAACACTTGGTTTATATTGGTTCACTCAAACAAAGCTACCTTTAGTTCTCCTTTACAAAACTACAAAAGGTTCCACTAACCAGAGTTTGATTACAAATAAGTATTTTATCCTGCCACTCCTGGCTACACATGTATTCACTAGGCCACGCACAGCCTTAGACTCCCCCTAAATCTAAGAATACTCAAATATTGTTTTTCACTAAGTCACTCTTAGCTTTCACAAACAAAAGTTAAAATGAATACAATGATTCAATAACACTCAGAGTGAATACACAATAAATCCTAAGTACAAATAAACTTCTCTTAGCAAAGGATGAACAATTTTAGTGCAAGTGTATTGTCCACTAATTTTAATAGAGTTTCACTTCAGAGAAATTTTGCTTATTTTCACTTGATATATCTTTATTGTTGATTCTTGAGCATGAGACACCTTTTACAGACTTTAGTGAAGGATCCATTATGGGATCAATGTTGAGTCTTGAAATGACCGTTGTCTCACAGCTGGAGGTAAAGTAACGTGGCATGATCTAATTGGAGAGGAAACAAATAAAAGTACAAACAACTGTATGTGTTCCTCTTCTGCAATAAAAGTGACCCTTGAGGGAATATTCTGCAAATTCATTCTATTTTGTCATTTTTTTAAATTCAAATGTTAGCAATTCAAATAAAGAGAGACAAATATGAAATTCAAAAAGTAACTTTGTGCACTACCCTTTGTGATAACATTGTTCTTTTGTACTTCCTTGGGCGTCACTTATAAATATATAAAATGAAGTGTATAAGTGATTTAAGTCCAGTGGACATGAATAAAAACAACTAAGTGTGTAAACACTAGATTTTGCAATAACTGGACATAGTTATTTAACAGCTCATTGGACGTTGAATATATCTTAATAAAACTATTTCTACTTATGGGTAAACGCATACTTACTAGAGCTTTAGAGAATGATTTAATAAAATGTTAGCTCATTTATATAGTAGGTCTTGTTCACTTAACAATAACTCATTAGTCTATCAATAACTTATACCTTTATAATCATCAAAATCCAAGGTAGGATGGGCCATCCAGTGGCACCATCCAAACCTAATAGGATTCACAACAAAATGAGTCTTATGTGCAGAGCCATTACATCCAAAATGAAGCTTAGGATTTAAAGTGACACTGATATGTAGAGCCCAACACATCCACCTAGCAAATCTCCTAATTTGAAATGTATATAAGAGTTACATATTATAATGATAATGGTTGTTCATGAAAATTAAGGTTCTAGACAACAATTCAAAGTGATAGACTTCTACAAAAAACAACCCAGAGTCAAATTGTTTAGGTCAGTGCAGATTTAGTGGTTAGAATTTCCCTCTCCTCATCTGTAAAAGCTATTACTTCACCCTTGCAACGACTGTGGTTGCCCAAAACCAATTGCATTGCGATGCTCATCCACATTTGATTTTCGTTAATCTGAAAAATATAAAGATGTCAAAATAGATACAATTAGTCTTTCAAGGTAGGCATACAACCATATAAATCTCCATAAAAGTGATTCAGTAGCTACACTATTACCTCTCCAAGTAGATTATATTCAAAACAATTTTCCATCTTCATCCAATTCAAAACCAAAACTGTGGTGTTCTCCCTACAACGCAGTGATAAACATGTTATTTTCCAATGATATAAATTGGGAATTAAAGGTAAAGATTATTTTGTACTTGGTGGGTTAAGTTGAAATTTGTTTTCACATTTTGTATCTCCGGTGGGTTGAATCACCTTCCAGGCTTCAAAGGTTGGAGACATGTTTGTTACATGATATGGGTAAAAAGTTGCCATGATTCTTGATATTGCTTTACATTAAGATAAATTGAAACTAACCATTATTTTGATTCATGATATACGTTAGATCTGATATAAATAAGAAAATAAGCACCCCATAAAATATCAAATAACATGTGGATGCTAAATATCATATTTGTTACCATGGTGTGTATTTTTAGCATTTGTTATGGCTTCACAACTTCTCCATTTGTATCCAAGTAGTATACCTTCTGCTCCTTGTAAGGCTCTGAAATTTCGGTAATTGAAAATATATGTTTGATGTGTTTCTTGTATTATGTAATTACTTTATTAATTTAGATTATTTGGATTGTTGTGTAAATTAAACGTGGGCAATTGCTTGATGTGGATGTTAAGTTATGTGGAGTTTGTTTGAGCTGCGTTGAAAATGAGTGATTCCGAGTTTGACCCAAAACCTATTTTGGTAAAATCACATTTCTAGATTGGTTAACCGTTGGATCACCTTCATATTTTAAAGGTAGCCTTCTAACCCAATTACCTAAATTGTGACCGTTGGGATTTTTGGAATAACATCTGAATCGGCAGATATCAATTTTCCACAGAAGCAGTGAAATTTCAAAAATTGGCCACACGGTACAAAAATTGCAAGGGTGAGTTTATTATACAAAATCAACAAGTTCCAGATAGCAATAATTAGAAAGAAAGCAACAATAACAACCACAATCATTCTCAGTAATCAATCAGTTCAATACACACTCAACAAACTAGTCATCCACTTTTTCCACCATTCAAATCAATTATGCTCAAAATGATGCATGCACCTAACTCCACTCTCACCATGCAATGTGGCACCATTCTCATGGAAATAGCCTTTCTTAGGAAAATGATTAGTAGTTTATCGGGGTCACCATGTCGTGCACTGGTCATTCTCCCCCCGTGGTGATAAGCCAGAGTCTTAAGGGAATTCCAAACCGAGTGACATGTCCCTTAGTACCCACGTTTTTATCTCATAAAACTACAAGTACAACTACCTTCATTCTATTTCCATCCATGCAATTATGAAGTATGAAACATGGACACCATCAATGCACTGATCGTAGATAGGGACCAAAATTCTAAACAATCCTTTTTTCTCCCTTGGAATGCTTAAAATTCGTAACTCTTCCTCGCAAGGATATCCAATAAGTTGTCTACTTCCCATATACATACACAACATACAAACATGGCCTCATCAATGCACTGACCGTGGATAGAGACCGGAATTCTGAGCAGTCTCTTTCTCTTTTCAGGAATATCCAACAGGTCCTGCACCCCCCATAAACAATATACATCCATCACGATGACATCGTCAACATCAACATCATCTCTCATCTATATCATCATCAATATCAATATCACCTCAATCTCAATATCATCAACAACATCAATATCATTTCATTTCAATATCATCAACAACGTCATTTCATTTCAACATCATCATTATAAATATCAATAATCATCTCATATTAATATAATCATCAACATAATCTCATTCATTCATAATCCATATTACTAGGAAACTGGTATTTTAGGAAAATTCTAAATTAAAGAGGAGGACTACAATATAGAAAACATACTCTTATGCCCAATTAAAAATTTAATAAAGAATTTAAATAGGAGAACATATTATTAAATTTTGGCCAGAGTCTCCTTTGTAATTAAGACTTTTTCCCAAAATTCCAATCATTACAACAACATCATTCACAGTTTTATTCATCAATAACAAATTCATCGCATCCCATTAGTTAAAAACACAGTTTTTCTTGAAAACGAGCACACAATAGGAACATACATATATCTCCATAATTGGGTTCCTTGACCCCCAACTATGGTATAAAAAATTGTAACCAAAGAATAAACTCCCTTACCTATCTATCTCCCTCTGTTAGCTCCTAGTAGTGTCATTTTGATATCTCTCAAGTTCACGTGCTTTGGCCCAAAACAGAGCTCTATATACCAAATTGAAGATAATTTAGTGTAGAATTCAAAGACAAGGTTAAAATTAAAATTCGAGGTCAAATACCCACTCAAATTTAAAAAGGAGCTAAAATGGTATTTTGAAAGTCCACATCAAAAGGACATCATTTTGAAATTTCGATCACACTAATGCGATCTGGTCTCAACGCAGGTCACAAAAATGACATCAATGTTATAAAAAGGAAACTTTGACAACGTCTCACTTTCAAAGGTTTTTCAAAGGAAGTATAAAAACACCCAATAACGGTATCCAAATCACAAGAGATATCAAGAGAGGCTTCAAACTAACTAGGAGAAGACAAGGAAACCATGATTACCTCGAAGAAAACAAGAAAGGAGGATTGGAGACTCCGTTCTCTATCGAATCCTTCGAGTTGAGTTTTGAAGATTATGCTTTGATTAAAGTGTTCCTCTCCGTGCGATGGTTTAACGGCAAGAAACGGCGGCTCGTGACGGTCACCGGTGGCTGTGGGTGGTGGAGGAGGATGATGGGAGGTTGGGTGAAGGTGTGGGGAAGAAGAAGGCTGCCATTTTTGTGTTTTTATGCTTCTGTACGAATTTATAAGTGACTTTACTCGCCCAAGTGAATTTTGTCTCGCTTGGGCGAGCTGACCCAATTTTTGAAATTTCACTGCTTTTGTGAAAAATTGATATCTGCCGATTCATATGTTATTCCAAAAATCCCAACGGTCACAATTTAGGCAATTGGGTTAGAAGGCTACCTTTAAAATATGAAGGTGATCTAACGGTTAACCAATCTAGAAATGTGATTTTACCTAAATAGGTTTTGGGTCAACCTCGGAATCACTCATTTTCAACGCAGCTCAAACAAACTCCACATAACTTAACATCCACATCAAGCAATTGCCCACATTTAATTTACACAACAATCCAAATAATCTAAATTAATAAAGTAATTACATAATACAAGAAACACATCAAACATATATTTTCAATTACCATGAGAATGGTGCCACATTGCATGGTGAGAGTGGAGTTAGGTGCATGCATCATTTTGAGGATAATTGATTTGAATGGTGGAAAAAGTGGATGACTAGTTTGTTGAGTGTGTATTGAACTAATTGATTACTGAGAATGATTGTGGTTGTTATTGTTGCTTTCTTTCTAATTATTGCGATCTGGAACTTGTTGATTTTGTATAATAAACTCACCCTTGCAATTTTTGTACCATGTGGTTGGTTCCTATGATGATCGTGAACTTTCATTTGTGGGGGCATATGAGCAGCAGTAGGGGTGACCTTGGAGGGAGATCCTTTTTGTTGGAGCTGTCAAGCCAATGTGATAACGTTGGAATTTATTTTGGGGAGAAAGTTGTGTTGTATTATCAACTCTTTCTTAGTTGGTCCCTTGATTCTCTTTAATTGGGCATGTAAACCCCAAGCTTATATATCTATTAAAATCTAAATTATGTTCTGACATGTGAATGATATGTAATGGTTTAAAATATACATATGTATTTACTTATGTATTTGTGCGTTGTTTGATAAGTGTATTATCGCGAAAAATTTACTCTCCTTTTCATAATCACATTAGTAGAGTTTTCATTAAAATTTGAAATTGTACTTTTAGAGTACTGATATCATAGCGACGAGGCGGGTCGTTACACTCCTTTGTAGTTATGACCATAAAAAAAACATGTCTTGTCTTTGTCTTGAATAGGAAGGTTAATTTGCAGCCATTTATGCATTAGAGTAGATTAGCTTACACTATATATATTAATCTATTTAGTGATGAAGTTTCTTTTAAAATGAACATAATGAGATAATAATAAAAGTGGAAGTAATGTGGTGATAATACCATTGATACTTTGTTATATTGGAGGTATCCGTTCGTCTATATATGTTTCAATCAACTTATCAATGGAATCTCCATTCATAATGCCCAACTGTTAAAGATTGTTGCATAAAAATGTTGATTAATATCCACCTTGCGTGCACTATTTAAGCTTGTTTTGTAAAATTTACCACAAAATATGGGTTGAGGCAACATATTGTGTTACTATTGTTGCCCCATTGGTTGACAGAACCATAAGGTGTACTAGTTGCATGTATAAACCATGGACAAATAAGACACACATCTTCTAATAACTTGGTAATAATTGAAATTGGGAATACGATAACACTGTTCAATCATTATCACCAATAAACTAATTTAACATAAGTAGATGAAGGCTAATCTATGAGACTCGTACAAATGAATTTGGCACATTAAGTAATAATTTCATCATAAACACTTATTAGGAATTGCATGACACATTTCATTTACCTTGGGAGAAATTTCTTTTAACGAGGATAGAGTATGAAAATCACGTCTTGAACCAAAATGCTTCCCATGTTGGAATAACATCTTACTGCAACAATTAGTCCATGTGAATGCAAAGTCATCATCAAATACAAACAACATTTTAATTTGTCTATGAACTTGCATCATTGAGACTTACTACTTTGGCAACTCTACATTAAAGACATGTGTTCATACTTTCAATTGTGACTTTGTTAAATTCATGTCTCTTGTTGGATAAAAGTAGGACTTTAGTGCCTCATTTTTTAACAACAAAGGTGTTACAAGGTCACTATAAAAGAGTTGCTTTATTGTTTGTAAAAATGAAGTTTTGAAACTAAGTAACATAGTTTATTAAATTCTCAATGTGAGCGAAAAAATATTGCTTTAAAAAGGCCTTAGGAATGTCTTAATCGTATTTTTTCATAGGATCACAATGAACCCAAGAATATCTCTTTTGATTTGCATCACACAATGACTTGCTTATAAGTCTTCTTTTGTCCACTGCAAAAGTAGATGATGAGCTAGCATTAGGTGATATTTACACTTAGTTGTTCCAGGATTGCACCTCAGTTTCTAGTGGTCGTAAATGGAACGTTAATCTTCTAAAGAGGATGACAATCACATTAATACAATTGTAAAACAAAACCACGAAGAATGGGGTTGTTGGACATTACCAAGCATGATGAGTAACTAAAGGGATGTTGTTGTACCGATTCTTATCATATACAAAATACCCAGTATTGGACATTAGTTATAAATTTTGGCACAGGTGTTAGACAACGCAAGCGTACCAATGCCGTCGCAGGTTATGGATTTTTAATAAAAGATATTGTCTCCACAAGGACTTGAACTACCCAAATTTTCCAAATAAAAGTAAACAGTTCAATACTTATGTATAATAAATATAATCAATATTTCATGGGTTTACGAAAATAACAGAAATAACAGAATTAGTGCGTTGGAAATATGAAAAATTACAAAAACAAATAAAATGATTTTAATAATTCAAAAGAAAGTAGGATTGGATATCATTGTTCATACGCTTAGTATCCAATTAACATTAATACATATGAATCATTTTCTAACATTACTGATGCACATAGTAATTTACCCTGAATCAATCCCTCGCATTCAAGAACCCTGAGGTTATTTACCGAATATCGATTCCTCGCATATGAAGTAAATAACCCAACATTACAATCATAATGCGTGCTATTTGCAATCAAAACATTATGCTCTATTCCTAGCAACGTAATGTAAAGAGTAAATTCATTGAGTTTAAATCCTAAGAGCACTTTCCAGTCAAATATAGAATCCAATTTCATGAAACTAGTGATCAAGTAGAATCAAGCATTACGAACAAAATGAAATCACCAGTAATGAGTAGAAACGATTCATATATAAAATATCAAAACAGATACATAAAGGTACGAAGATTACATCCAACCCTTTGGAGAAACTAGCCTATGATTGTGTAGAGCACAAGATCAACAAAAGAAATGATGAAGGATGTGATCCCCGATCACTTCTCTATAGCTCTAGCTCCACTTTCCTCTTTTCTCTACCCTTGGTTCATTTCTCCTCTGGTTTCTGTGTTTCTTCTCTACTGGTACTACTATATTCTTCAGTGCATGGCTTTTTGTACAATTTGGTCCAAGAGGTGACAGACCAACTCGCCCAGGTGAGTTGGTTACTTCTGGATGAAGTAAGGTCACTTGCCCAGGCGAGCTGTAGCTAGCCCAGGTGAGCTGGTTACTTTAGGAAGAAGAAATCTCATTATCCCAAGCGAGTTGATTTCTAGCTTGGGCGAATTGCACTCTGGAATTATGTGAAAATGATCTTTTTGCCCTTCATTTTGGCTTGATTTTGGATCCAACAAATAACCTATCAAACATCAAAATGTATGGATGAATCTTTCATATTTAAATAACAACATTTATAAATGTATAAAATATAAAACAACTAGAATTAAGAGAAGTTTTTAAGAAAACTACTAAAACTAAAAGATAAGTGCAACACTATAATCCCGAAAATAACTAAAATATGACAGTGATCAACTCCCCCAACCTAGAATATTGCTTGTCCTCAAGCAAAATATAGAAATAAAACTACAAATAATAAAAGTATACGTATAAAATAAAAAATGCTTTAATACTTCTATACCAAAAACTATGAATATGATTTGTAAAGAATCAACCTCCAAAGTGATCAAAACAACATTTTCAAATAATCAACAATGAAAAATGAAAACACAAAAGATGAAATTCACCGAACCAAATGAGATTAAAATCAATTCACATTTTTTTTCTATAGAACATAAGAGAAAACACCTAATTCACTCAAGCAGAGGAGAGCCTATCAAAGGTATATAACAGGCAAGTGTTTCATTTCAATTCCAACATTGTTACGTCATACATCAATTTTGCAATTCATTTACATCAAATCAAAGATAAAGTACATAATCATCATGGATCATTAGGATTTTTAGGGATGGGCCTGGCTTGAAAGAAATCTTGATTTTTTTAGATATTCAAAAATACCTTGAGAATAGGAGAGCAAAGATATAAGCAAGCTAGCAACTCAAATGAATCATCACTTCCTATCTTTTGCCTTTTCTACCAAGTTATCAATACTTCTTATACCAACATTCCAACTTATAAAATTTACAACAACTCTGTACAATTTAGAAAATAATGTACATAATTGATACATTTATTTATTCACAAAGAACTTGTTTCCCTTTCTTTTTTCTTTTCTTCTTTTTCTCTTTTTCTTTTACTTTTCTTTCTTTTGTTTTCCATACAATATTTAATTTATATGAATAATCATATTTAAAACACAAAGTATTTACATCATCTTAGCCACCAGTTGATATAAATACTGTTAGGTATTTTCACCACGGCAAGCGTACCGTTCTATCGTTGTAAGTTTCAAATTTATAAAGATCGTCTCCACAGGGACTTGAGCTTACTCAGTTAATCCAACTAAAATTAAATAGTTGAATAGATATGTACAAGTAGGTCGAATGATATTTCATTTGTTAATGCAGGTAAAGTAAATTAACTAAACTTAACGAAAATGAAAATATATTTATGAGAAAGCGGGATTGGATTTCATCATTCTTAACATCCTATATTCAATTAATATTTACCATGCATAAATCACCGTCTATTCTTATTGATGCACACTAGGTTA
>PYAF01001505.1:110864-143614 GCA_007407185.1 Glycine tomentella | reverse complement strand
TGGATCATTGTTATATTTGACAGCAAGCAGACCTGATATAATGCTTAGTGTGTGTTTGTGTGCTAGATATCAAGCAAACCCCAAAGAATCACACCTTACTGCTGTCAAGAGAATTCTGAAATATCTCAAAGCTACACCAAGAGTTGGTCTTTGGTATCCAAAAGGTGCTTCTTTAAATATTATTGGTTATTCTGATTCTAATTTTGCAGGTTGCAAATTAGATAGGAAAAGCACAAGTGGCACGTGTCATATGTTGGGAAGCTCATTGATCTCATGGCATTGCAAGAAGCAATCATGTGTAGCACTTTCCACTGCCGAAGCTGAATACATCTTAGCTGGAAGCTGTTGTGCTTAAAGCTTATGGCTCAAACAACAAATGCTTTACTATGGAGTAGAACTGAATGTTATTCCTTTGCTATGTGACAACACAAGTGCCATCAACATATCAAAGAACCCAATAATGCACTCAAGAACAAAGCATATTGAGATAAGACATCATTTCCTCAGGGATCAAGTTCAAAAAGGTAACATAAAGGTAGACTTCATTGACACCAATCATCAATTAGCTGATATTTTCACTAAACCACTTTCAAGGGATAGATTTTATACTCTTAGAAACATGCTAGGAATCCTTGATGAAAGTAATATTATCTAGGTTGTTTTGTTTGTGGTTTGTGTGATGTATGAAAGCGAACATGCCCTTCAATGCTAATATGTTTGAATCATTATCAAAAAGCTGCTAAAATGCTATGTATATGTTAAATGTTCTGTATTAATCGATTATACCACGGGTTAATCGATTAATATCATTAAAAATCAAGTCTGGAACAAAATTTGTAATCATGTAATCGATTACATACCAATGGTAATCGATTATTCTTCACAATCTAAGAAAACACCTTTCTCTGGAATAATCGATTACACATCGGGATAATCGATTACTATGTCTAAAAGTTCAAAACTTCAAAGTACGTCTCTCTGGGATAACCGATTACTTATGAGCCGTAATCGATTACCTATTATATTAAAACAATGCTCACTCTGTAATAATCGATTACCACTCGGGATAATCAATTACATATAGCTCTGTCACTTGTTCAAATGGATCAATGCTCTAAAACAATCGATTACTTATGGAAAGAATCGATTACAAGTCTTCTCTAACCTCTGATCCTTAGAATAATAATCGATTTCATAACAAAATTAATCGATTATCATGTCTGTCAACAGAAAACTCTTGAACTGGAATAAAATCGATTACATTTGCGAAATAATCGATTATTCGTGCTGTTGGTTGTTCGTTTACTGCTTTTATGACTTTGCTAAATGGCTAAATCAATGCAAAACAGTTTCCAATATTATTGAACCGTACCAATGACTATTGCATTTAAGATTTATGGACGTTAGGAGTCTAAATCATGCCTATAAATAGAGATAGAAAGCCTTAAGGAAATTGCATCACAAGCCTTCTCTGCCTTTAGGATAACTCATGATCAAAAGATGAATACTATGCCTGAGCCTTGTTACAAAAGTATCAGAAAATCTACAAAGAAGCCTGAGGTATCAACCTTTCAAGAGGACTTTAAAGGCTGAGATCATGCTGATGCTTCAAAAGGACTTCAAAGCTAAAAATTCTGAAGCATTGAATAAAATAAGAGGCTGGAGGCAATCCAAGCTATCCTGGACAATCAAGAATCTGAAGATATCTAGGATAGAATAGCATTAGATGTTGTCTGATCTACTGCCTAGGATAAGTTAGATTTAGATTTTGTCTGATCTGCTTTCTAGGATAGTATAGATTTGGATTTTGCCAGATCTGTTTTGTATACGTAATAGATTCACATTAGTTTTTGTCTTATCTGCTTTCTATATATAATGGATTCGGACTTAATGATTGTCTGATCTGCTTTCTATTTGAAATAAATAAAAGTTATGCTCTATTTTTATTTCTATTTGTGTTCAGTACTTTAATTTCATTATGAACTTGCCCCATATGCTATCCTATTAATGACTCTATGCAATTTCAGTATTAAATCCGTTGTGCTCACATTATTTTTGACTTTTAACAAGCCAAATAGGGGGAGAATTGATTAAGGGGGAGTAGTTTGATGTATACTTTGTTTATCCCTGTTTTTATTCAAATTTTTGCCCAGAAATTAATTTGAAAGGATGCTGAAATTTAGGGGGAGTTTAAGTGTAAAACTGAACCTAATACTAATAGAAAAATGATTGATTGAATGCTTCATGAACAACATGTGCTTTAACACTTGTAGAGATCACCACGAGACTAGGGGAGCTGATTTTGAGCCGAGACCAGGTAAGCTCAGTGTTTTCAGGGATTGTTTCCCTGCTTGTGTTTCACTGCACCCAACATGGGTGAGTGCTTGATATGGCTTGTATTCTGATATTCTATGATGTTGTGATACTGAATGTGTATTGAATTCTGATGAGATGGTTTGATGATTGCTGGCAATTAAGCGCTAGCTCAACCCTGAGATAGGGTGTGTGTGATTTGATTACACTGAGATAGTGTAAGTTATGTTGCTTATGATGATGATGTTGATTACACTAGTGTAGTGTATTATTGCATGGATTATGCTATGTGCTGATTGTGATTTGATTGCTTGAAATCTACTGGCCAGTAGTATGAGGTACTATGGACCCCATTGGGAATGTTCCCACTCGGTGGATGATCTCCCTTGGGATAATCCATAGGCGTCCATGTAAACCCTGAGTAGATGTGCCTTTAAGTAGATGATCCTATTCAGGTATTAGGCGGCAAGTCCTGAGTAGATGTGCCTTTCAATAGATGATTCTACTCAGGCATGGGTCCTGGATAGATGTGCCCTTAAGTGGATGATCCTATTCAAGTACTCGGTGTGAAGTCCTGGATAGATGTGCCTTCAGTGGATGATCCTATCGAGGCACTATATGTTGTTGAGGCTGCTATGTGCATACAACGTATTTCTGTGAGCCGTGATGGTTGTTTAAATGATGATGTTACTTGATTTGATTTATGTTCTATTATGTGATATATATATATATATATATATATATATATATATATGAATGTTTGATTTGCTGGGAAGTGAACCAGGGGGAGGGAAACCTCTGAGAACCCTGAGTTTACTGAGATGATTATCTCACCCTTGTTTTGGGGCTCATGTTGCAGGAACAGAGACAGGAGTGTCTAAGAAATCCCAAGGCAGGAGGCCTGAGCTGGGATAGTGTGAAGACAACCCTAGGTCTAGATGACTGGAGCTTGTTGGCTCTCATTTTGATTATTTTTGGTCTGTATTTTGGAATCCTAGGGAATAACTGTATAGTTTTGAGAAAATGTACTGTGTATATGTTAGATATTCACCATATATGTATAAGCGTATTTATATTGAAATCAAGCTTCCTTTATTGTTTATTTCCATGCTTGCTACGATACTCTGATATTGTAATAATGATAATACGCCGGGTGCACACGGGGTGTTACATTTTATGGTATCAGAGCAGTGTTTAAGGAAGCAATATATGGTGAATTGCATGTTTTCTCTGTGTGGTTGGGTGTACACCATGATAATTGCATATGTGATGTTAAGTGTGAGCCTGATCAACTCATCCTGTTATATTATATGTGCAGTATCATGGTGAGGACCCGAAATGCCAGTGAGAGGGCGGGTGCAGAGGAACAACCCGACCCTATTGTAGCTGTTTTGGCAGCTGTGCAGCAGGAGCTTGCTGCTAGTAGACAGGCTAATGAAGCCTTGTTAAAGACAAATGAAGAGCTCATGGCTGAGTTGAGAGCTCAACGTAGGGAGAATAGAGTATCCCCTACCCAGCAGACACCTGAAGGCGAGGGTAGTCGCCACCAGGGTAGAGGTAGTCATCATTCAGATGGACCTCAGTACCAGAGGGGGGACAAGTCATCCCAGGCTGATATAGAGGAGGATACAGCGGCCAGAGGAAGGATGCTTATCGCCTTCCGGAAGCATGATCCTCCCTCCTTTCATGGGGAGTATTGTTAATTCAAGTGAAGCCAAGTATCAATGAATGAAGATCAAGCTTCAAGGTTTTGGACTTTCAAACATTCACAAAAGGATATGCTCCAAGGAAAGCTTGAAGAATCAATTTGATCATCTGTAAAAGGAAGTATATGATCTGATAATCCAAGTGTATGCATCATGCATCATTCATTCATTATAAGATCATTGGATTAATTGATTAAGTAAAAGCAATTGATTAGAAAGGCACTTAGAATGTAAAGTTTTTGGAAAAATAAAGTTGCTAATAAATAATCGATTACAAGAATAGTAGCATCGATTATTTTGTTCCTAGCGTCCTTTCAAAAAAAACAAAACATGATCATTGTAATCGATTACATATCGGTTTAATCGATTACTCAGGCTTTTTATGAAAAGATGGAACTCTCTGTCTTAATCGATTACAATATTTGTTTAATCGATTACATGCCTGAACATGCATCTTAGGAAAATACAAGCTGACTGTCTTAATCGATTACTTCACGGAATAATCGATTATATTGTTCTTTGTCTAAACCCAGAAAAGCTCAAGATCATTGTAATCGATTACATTATTTCCTTAATCAATTACATAGTTTATTTTGGAAAAACATGTGTCTCTGGTTTAATCGATTACATATCGGAATAATCGATTAAATGATTCGTTCTTGAAACTCAGAACATTTTTATAAACAGATTAATCGATTACTATCTTGATTTAATCGATTACATATGCTAAATAATCGATTACTGGAGCGTGTTTAATCGATTATTTTCAGTTAAAAAGGTTGTTATAAATAGAACCTCTTAGGCTGAGGTTTGTAACTTTTGATCATTTGTGAAATTTTGAATTCTAAAGCATTCACAAACACTCTAAGCTTTCATTAGTGAGATTCTCTGTGTTCTAAACATACCTAGCTTCACCAAATTCATATGGGTTTTTGAATTAAGAAGGTGAAGCATTTGTTCATTGAAAGATTATGGAAAGGGAATGCATTAAGTTGATTATCTGTCATTCAATTCCTGGATTCATTCATTTACATGCATTCTTGGATTATCTGGTGATGTCTTTCCTTGTTCTTTGAAGGTGTAAATTGTTCTTTGAATTGCTTGTAAAGATTAGTCTATTGTAAATGAGTTTCTTGAAAGTGTAGAGATAGTGTTTCTCTAGTTTTTGCTAAGTAGTGTTCTTGGCAAAGGGGTTTGGTCTCTAAGAGTCTAATAGGGTTTTAGACTTCTAAACTTTATCTAGGATTAATAAAGAGAGACTTGTATATTTGCTTGTAAGGATAATTTTTGCAATAGTGGAACTCTACTCTAGTGTTGAGTGGAAGAACTGGATGTAGCCTCATAGTGTTTGAGGTGAACCAATATAAAATCTGTGGCTAATCTTTCTTTTAATCTCATCATCTCTTTATTACTTTGTTTGTGAATCAATTTAATTACACAGAATTTTGTACTCTGATTTCTATTCTGTTGGAAAGGGAATTTAATTGAATATTGATTCTTGGTGTTGAAATTATTTTGGATGTGATAAAGATCCTATGATAACTCTGATTTTAAAATTTTAATTGGCCAAGATTCAACCAATTCACCCCCCTCTTGGTTGTTTTGAAGTGTTCCTTTGTTTTTCAATAATAAGAGAGAATTTATACAAAATTAAAATAAAATAAAATAACTAAAGTAAAGAAAATGTCCTATTCCACTGAAAAATTTAAATCTGAAAGAATTGAGTGAGCAACTCAAGTCCCCGACAACGGCGTCAAAAACTTGTTAGACTATTCGCAAGCATACCAATGTCGTCGCATGTTACAAATTTTTAATAAAAGAGATCGTCTCCATAGGGACTGAAGCTACTCAATTTTTTCAAATAAAAGTAAACAATTCAATAGTTATGTACAATAAATATAATCAAAATTTCATGGGTTTACGAAAATAACAGTATTTGTGTGTCGAAAATACGAAAAATTACAAAAATAGAAAAAAATGATTTTAATTAATTCAAAAGAAAGTAGGATTAGATTTCATCGTCCATACCCTCGGTATCTAATTAATATTACTACATATGAATCATTTTCTAACATTATTGATGCACACAGTAATTCACCCCAAATCGATCCCTCGCATTCGAGAATCCTAAGGATATTTACTGAATATTGATTCCTCACATATGAAGTAAATAACCCAGTATTACAATCATAATCTCGTGCTATTTGAAATCAAAACGTTATGCTCTATTTCTAGCAACGTAACATAAAGACTAAATTTGTTCAGTTCAAATTCTAAGAGCACTTTCTAGTCAAACTTAGAATACAATTTCATAAAACTAGTAATCAAGTAGAATCAAGCATTACGAACATAATGAAATCACCAGTGATGAGTAGAAACGATTCATATATATAAAATATCAAAACAGATACATAAAGGTACGAAGATTACATCCAACCCTTTGGAGAAACTAGTTGATGATTGTGTAAAGCACAAGATCAACAAAAGAAATGATGAAAGATACGATCCCTGATCCCTACTTTGAAGCTCCAGCTCCAATTTCCTATTTTCTTTCTTGTTGGTTTGTTTCTCCTCTGGTTTCTGTGTTTCTTCTCTGTTGGTACTGTTGGATTCTTCATTACATGGCTTTTTATACAAATTTGGTCCAAGAGGTGTCAGACCAACTCGCCCAGGCGAGTTGGTTACTTCTGGCTGAAGTAAGGTCACTTGCCCAAGCGAGCTGTAGCTAGGAAGAAGAAATCTCATTAGCCTTGACAAGTTGATTGCTAGCATGGGGTGAATTACACTCTGGAATTATGTGAAAATGATATTTTTGCCCTTCATCTTAGCTTGACTTTTGGATCCAACAACATTTATAAATGTATGGATGAATCTTCGATATTTAAACAACAACATTTATAAATGTACAAAATAAAAAACAACTAGAATTAAGGGAAGTTTATAAGAAAACTACTGAAATCAAAAGATAAGTGCTAGCATTATAATCCCAAAAATAACTAAAATATGGCATTTATCAACAAGTAAGTTTTGTTGGAGTAAATGCTGAAGAAGATGAGGAAAGGGACCCTACTCAACCCCTCTACACCCAATTCAAGTCACTCATGCTTCAAAAAATGGATGGCCTTATCACTATGCATCATGATTTTAGGGCTGAAACTAGTTCAACTTTAGAACATTAAGGCTACGCTAGACAATATTGAAGCTATTATTATGTTATAAGGGTCTGAGACATTTTAGCCTTTGTAGTTTTTCTGTTTCTTCTATTTTTATGCTTTCATGTTTTAATTTTATTTTCAAGAATTGTAATGGTTCCTTTACTTATAAATATATCCATTTATGTTTCGCCTGTTGAATATTCGTTGTGCTTTACATGTTTTTGACTTTGATAAGCCAAATAGGGGGAGAAATGACTGATTTGGTTCAGGCTCTGCAGTGCACTCTATTCTACTCTGTTTTTCTGCACAATTTTTGCGCAAATCTTACTTTTAATGGATTTTCAAATTAAAGGGGAGCTAAGTGATAAAAATTAACCAATTAAGTAAGATATAAATGTAAATGAATGTTGGATTAATCAACAGATGCTTTAACACTTCTTCTTGGCAGAGAGATTGAATTGTTTTCAGGTTTGCAAATGTCAAGTTTTCTTAACTATGGTTCCCTCGATTAACTTCAAGTCCAATATATAATCAATCAAGAATTTAGCATGTTTAAAGCCAAAAAGGGGGAGATTGTTGGATATAAGGGGAGCATCATGAAGAGTGAAAGACTTTGATTCAAGAAATGGGTTTTGAGCTTTCAACATGCTTGAAGTGCCTTGAAGTTTTGTAATTGATTCAAGTGTAAGAGAAAGGCAATCTGATTGATCCTTGCATTGCATTCATTCATTCATCATTAAGGTTAAATGGTTTTCATTAAAACATCAAAGGTTTTATCTTTTTGGTTAAGGTTTGAAATTGATTAAAAGGTTTTTAGAAAAATGTTTTTCTTACTGTTTTAATCGATTACTTAATGATATAATTGATTATTCTGTTATTCGTTCAATCTAAAATAAACTTTATGAACGAATTAATCGATTACCTATCGGATTAATCGATTATTTGGCCTTTAATTGAAAATAAACTGCTTTGTTAAAGGTTTTAATCGATTACTTACTTAGTGTAATCGATTACATAGTTAAAACATTATTTTAAGCCTTGTTGTGATAATCGAATACCATTATCAGTAATCGATTACATAGTTCATTTAGAAAATGCCTACTTTCAGATTTAATCGATTACCAAAATCCGTAATCGATTACACAGTTCATTTTGTGAAACATAGCTTTCTGTCTTAATCGATTACAGCTCGGTTTTATCGATTATTTTGCTCGTTGCTGAAACCCAGAAAGCTTCGTTAACATTTTAATCGATTAAGTGATAATTTAATCGATTACATAAGAATTTTAATTGATTATTAAGCGCGTTTAATCAATTACAATTAGTTACAAATTCTGTTATAAATAGGTTTGAAGGCTTGGCTTGTTTAACAACTTGACCACTTCGTATTTCTGAGTATACACAAGCCTTCTAAACATTTCTAAGTGATTTTCTCAGTGTTTTTACTTCTTGCTTCATTCAAAACATCAATGGGTCTTTGAATGATTCTTGAGCAATATTCTTTTCAAGGTTAAGGAAAAGCATGATCTGATTTAGTTTGCTACTCAACCTGATTTGGTAATTCATGTGCATAACATTCATTGAATCATCAGGTTGTCTTTCTCCTTAATCTTTGTATGTAAATTTGGTATTGAATTCTTGTTGTATTTGGCTATTGTAAAGAATTAGAAAATTTTATAGATCCCTAATAAATATATATTTTTTGCATTAAGTCACTAATAAAAATGTTCTTGATATTTGGTTTTAGTCATTGATAATTTGGGGATTTTTGTTTTTGGTCCCTAATCTACCTTGTATAATTTCTCGCTTAAAGGCAAATCTAAGCACAATATGAAAAACTTGATAAATGCTTAACACTTTGAGAGTTGCAATTGGTTGAGTCTAGGATTGACTTAAAACTTATGCATAAAACTTTGAGAGTTGTATTTGATTCGTCCCTAGTCTACCTTGTTTAATTTCTCTCTTAAAGGCAAATCTAACATGATCTGAAAATTTTGTAGCCACATAACTAATTATATGTTGCACTTAATTAATTATGGTTTAGACATGCTAGGTGACACCCGTTACATGACCTAATTGGTGACGATAAAGGCATAAGTGATTATGTTACGAGAAGTGAACCCCAGGCTTGGTGAGATCCTAGGATTAGTGCGAACCCAAGTCTCTATGTTATTCCACGGCTTAGTTCCAAGGGCCCCATATAAATACTATCTTCGAGTACCCGAATGCATCGTGCACTAAATCACAACATAAAGTGACTAAATGTATGATCATGCATGTCATTCATACTAGGTGACTAACACTATTGGATGATTGGAAACGCTTGTGCACGATTAATGTATTTTGAATTTAGATTCTATTATTCCATGTTGTTGGTAAATGTGATGACATTGCTTGTAGAATGGTATTGGTTCTTAAGGTGTTATGGTTGGTAGAGGTCTAATTGACTGTGTTAGAGAGTTGTGATCATGAATGATAATAGTGACCGATAATTGGATTCCATATTGTAGTATAACCTCTTACCCAAATGATAATGATAATCTCTATGTGTCACTGTGGTGATTAATGTATTTTGCGTGGTGTGGGTTCAATTAGGATTGAGTTGTGAGTTATCTAGTGATGGATGGAAAAGAATATTAATCATGTTGTCATAAACAATATTTTATTGTTATTTTATATTATGTGGATGTGTGGGATTGCTTCTAGAGGCATTGGCAATCCTCTAGTGTATCATGTTATGTGTATTGCATGCCCATTGACTTCATATCTCACTCCCTTTTGTTTCTTGACTGTGACTCTTCTTAATCACAAGCAGAGGGACGCTGATCGATGGTACGGGTGCCTTGGCCCCCCTATTTTTTTTTTAAAAAAATTGAAATTGTTTATATATCATTTATAAATACAATTATTTTTACAAAAGATTGTGAAAGAGAAATTTAAGTAATTGTTTTCTATTATGGAGTTAGATATTGACACTTAAAAGTGTCATTTTTTAATAAATGTTTATATTATTTCTTCTTTTTAGATAAATATTTTCTTTCTCTTTCATAATCTTTTGTCAAACTAATTGTATTATTTGTCTTTTTGGATAAAATATTTTATTATAGATGATTTAATAATAATAAATATTTATTAATAAATACCAACTGGATAAGCTTAATTATGAACACAATATACGGGATTTGATAGTTTAAGGTTTAAGACAGTAACGAATATTCTCTCTTTATATTTAAAAAAAAAATTTCGTCTTGTTTGAGACTTAAAAAATGTTTAGTTTCTATTTTGTTTAAATATATTTTCTATTAATATTTTATAAATTATTAACGTAATTAGCATTTTGAAACTTATGAAAATTTCATATAAAATTTAATGCATATATAGTTGGCCCCCGCTAACTTGTATTTCTGAGTCCGTCCCTATTTATACTCCCTGATTTTGAACAACTATGAAACTTTCTCTTTCAATACATGTGACTTTTATTAATTCCTTATCCCAATTCCTTCAATACATGCTGACGAGGCCATTCATGTGAGTAACTTATATGTTTTTTCACTATGTGAACATATATATATATATATATATATGCATGTCAATCATTTTTGTTTTACAAGTTTCATACTTTTATAAATTGAAGTACAAATTTGTGATTGTTTAAAATAAATTATCCATAATTTTATCAATTTTGAGTAAACAATCTTTTATTTTCTAAATTTCAAATTTTAACTAACTAAATTTCAATCTTGACAAGATAGGTCTTTACAGAGTAAAACATATGTAATAGTATTTATCAATCTATTTTCACGGTTGTCATTGGATTTGGTCGGTTATAAACGGATCAAATCCATAAATTAGTCATTTGTCAAATGTACTTCATGGACCTGTGGTAGCACGAGATATGATGATGTACGTATTTGAATGGCGCTTTAAGTTATCCAAAATCACCCGAATACAAATTTTGAGTTTAGTTTGTTGTGTTAGAATATAAGGGTGTGATATGCTCACCATATTTATTTAATTTATTACAAAATACGGAGAACAAATAATCCTCGTGTAGAGGTCGCTCCCAAAATCTACTTCTCCCGCTCCTCTTCGGGGTGGATGGGTGAGTAAGTAGGGCACAACTTCTACATTTTACCTAGGAATTGTAAAGTACGCAGAATGAAGGGGCATAAACACTTAGGTAAGGGCAACAAGCAAGGTGTAATAGACTGTTGTGTTTTGACTATGTGAACTTCCTTCACATATTTACCTTGATTAACAAGTTAACTACCATCATTTATCACCTTCTCCCGCAAATTTAGCGCTTCTTCTTGGTTTTATATTTGCTAGACTCATTTTTGTTTTATTCACAGCGGTTGATGCTGGTTTACTAAAACAGCAGTTTGCCAAACCCATATTTTTTATGGCACAAATGCTACTTGATAATCTAATAATATTCCTATCATCAATAACTTTTTATTTTGTCATTTACTACGCTAGCATTACTCCATAATGATTGCAACCGCTCGTATTGATCAATAAATAGCATTGCCATGGTACATGGATATTTCTCCCATTAGAGAGACAAGAAGAAAATTGCAGTAGCATCTTCCATCCAATTTCACTGGACAAAAAGAAGTTCTATGCTGTTTTTAGAGGCCACAACCTGTGAATATATTCCTCCTGGGAAGAATGTCAACTGCAAACCGATGGATTCAACAGAAGTTGTTACAAACACTACTACAAAAATTGCTTTTAACATCGTTAAGTTAACATCAGTTTTTTGGAAAACCAATGTTAACAAAAACGCGGTGACAAATTCGTAATTAATAGGACATGGTTAACATCTATTTTGTTAAAAACTTGAAAAACCGATGTTAATGTGATAAGTGCCTTATTTTAGTAAAATTAGGGTTACAATACTACCATTTATCTTTTTATTTTAGAAAATTTTTTATAAACTTGCCCTAAACCTAGCCGATTTGTATTTAGCACTTACGTAATTGTTGTTTTTCACATTTTAGAAGATTAGTCCAATCATATTTTGTATTTTGATAGGTTCTGATGGTATCCGAAGCATCCAAGCAAGCAAAGCAAGCGAAAGGGGCATAAAAATCAAATTTGGGAGGTGTCAGAAGCAAAATGGCCCAAAACTCGTCCAGGCCCATGACCTTTCTTCACCATTAAGTCTTTAACTCGCCCAAGCTAGCATCCTCAGGCTAAATCACTTGCCCAGGCGAGCTTCAAGTTCCAAGGAGATATGATTAACTCGCCCAGGCAAGTAAACACAAGCAAAATCACTCGCCTGGGCGAGTGAGTTCAAGCTAGTGACCAAATACTATAAATAGCCATGCAAACTTGGAGCATATGCATTCAATTTCGAAATTTCTCATTCCTGGGACAAGATTCTCAGCTTTTGTGAGTGAAATTGCTTAGGATAGTGTAAGTGAAAGTGAGAGAAGTGAGGAGTAGTGTGGAGACTCTGCCAGAAAGAAGCAGTGATGATTTTCTTCATCAATTCTTCCCTTGAGGAGGTGCTCTCCACAATGCTTGGCTAGTTTCTCTTAAAGATTGGATGTAATCTTCTTACCCCTATATATCTCTTTTAATATTTATTTATGCATGGATTCTTTTATATTCCTTGTTGGTAATTTCATTATGTCCTTAATGCTTGATTCTACTTGATCACTAGTTTCATGAAAAGTAAATCCTAAGTTTGACTGGAAAGTACTCTTAGGGTTTGAACTGAATGACTTTACTCGTTACGTTACGTTGCTAGGAATAGGGCATAACCTTTTGATTGCAAATAAGCACGCGATTATGATATTAATGCTAGGATATTTATTTGATATGCGAGGGATCAATATTTAGTAAATATTCTTAGGATTCTCAAATGCGAGGGATCGATTTGGGGTAAATTAGTGTGCGCATCAATAAGGATAGAAAATGATTTATGCATGGTAAAGTTAATTGAATACTAAGGGTATAAACGATGAAATCAAATCCTACACTTTTCTTGAATTTCACTAAACTCGCTTTATTTGTTTTGTAGTTCCGTAATATCAACGTACTAAATCCGTTAGATTTTCATATTCGTATTTTCGTTTATTTCACAATCAAATGAACTTTCACCTATACTCTTTGTACAGAACTATTAAGCTGTTGAATTTTATTTGGATTAACTGAGTAAACTCAAGTCCTTGTGGAGACGAACTTTTATATATTTTGTAACTTACAATGACAAATTGGTACGCTTGCCAAGAGTCTTAACAATATGTTCCTGTTAACATCGGTTTTCTAGGTTTTTAAAAAAAACAATGTTAACATAAAGACTTTAACATCAATTTTGCAGGTTTTTAACAAAACCAATGTTAACCTATTCCTGTTAACATCGGTTTTGCAGGCTTTTAACAAAACCGATGTTAATATGAAGACGTTAACATCGGTTTTTCCATGAAAAACGATGTTGTTGTTATTATAAGACCTGACCCCCAAATTAAACATCCTTCTTCACTCTCGCGCATAACTCTCACTCTTCGTGTCGCCCTTCGCTGCGCCTACCACGGTCATGGTCAAGGTCACTTGAATCATTGTCATTGTCGGTGTCGACTCACTCTCACGGCGGTTCCATTGTCGGTGTCGGGTTCCATTGTCAGTGTCGCGGCTCCCACATGGTATGTGTACTTCCATTGACGAAACCATGAGCTTCTTTTTATTCTACATTTGTGTTCTCCTTCTTCTGAGCTTCTTTTTCTCTTGTGTAGCTTCTTTTCCACTGTTGGTGTAAGTTCTTTTGCTCTTTGCTAGCAACAAAAATCGTGAGCTAAGGGAACAAAGGCAACAAAATGGGAGCTTACTCCTTTTTCTCTTGTGGTCAAAGTTCTTATAATGTAATGGACATGCTTTGTGACTGTATGTAGATTGATTTTTTTACCTATTATCGAGATGCTTGTAATGGTTAAAAGTTTTGCATATTGTATAATATGTTATGAAGCAACTGATTTTGCATATTGATTTCTGGACCACAAAGTAGTTAATGGTTAGGATTGAATGTTATGGATTTGAGAAACTTGTGTAGATAGCTGGTTGAAGAAATTAGGACAGCTTAGTTGCTGATTAAGTATACCAACAAGGTAGCCTATTAACCATTAAGTAATGAGAATTTAGGATAGCTTATTAGTGGCTGATTTTAGTGTTTTCTACAGGTAAAGATTTTAGTGTAGCTCACTGCTATTTGCTATGGATTGGTACAGCTGTTGTTGGAGAACCACTATCATCATTACTGCACCCATACATAGCCTGATAGCTTATTTAGTATGTCAAAGCCAATGTTGTTGCCAACTCCAGTGTTTGTATCCTAAATTCTGAATGTTAGTTGTACATGTAGTGAGGTGGTTGAATCTGCCTCTTCTCAATGTTGGTGTTGGCTTTCAATTAGAAACTAATTAATGTTTTAAAATAACCAATCATTTCATGACCGCTAGACATCCCAATTTTCTACATTGTGATTGCAACAAAGAAAGTCAAGCAACCTACAATGTGCTTTCGCTCCTTTGAAAGGTTACTAGTATTGACATGATTTCCATGTTTCTAACCATCAAGACACATCACATAAGTCAAAGTTTAACGATCACTAAAAGTGCCACTGCATAGTAATTATAAGAGGATAAAAAAATCAATTATTTTGGAGAAACCAGTACTCTGTAAGCTTGCACTGTTACACAAATGCTTCAACAGCATTTCTGATTTATCCATTCTTTAGAAGATGATAAAATTGCTCAAGGTCCTGCAAATGCCAAACAAAGACCCTTAATTAAGCTTAGAGAGACAGAGAGAATTTAGGGCTTCAGAATGAGACCTTTCCTTTCAGATTTACACAGAATAGAGCAATGACTCTCGCATACGAAGGTTGCAATTTAGGGATTTCACAGTACAGTGTTGCTAACTTAAGAAAAAGTGAAGTGAAAACATATGAAGGATTTTTTTTTATTGTTATTATTTCATTAATTGCTTCCTGGATACATAAAATTGATTATTGCTCTATGAGTACCTTAATGAATTGATCAAGTTATAAGTAAATCACTAGTTAATGTAAAGATTGTGGAAATTTAGACTTAGTCATGGGTACATAAAGTGTTATGTGAATTTGATTGCAGGTGAAGTGTACAGGCTATGCAAAGGTTAATTCCTTGATGTAGTTATTTGCTTAGGTGTTTTATAATTGAATTAAACCATGCTTTTTCAACCTAAGTAATAGGAAGGAGATTAGAAGTGAAGGAATGTAATCCTAGATATATAAATAATTTAATAAGCAATGTAATCCTATGATTCTTCATCAACAATTTTCTATCTCTACATATATAAACGCTTCAATGCTATTTTAATTGTTTAATTGGTAGCACACGGGGACACATTTAGTTATGTTCCCTTTAGTTTTCAGAGGGAAACTATTTTTAGAAAATTGTATTTTGTGTTGTTGTATATATTTATATATATAGTCTATATTTTAATTGACTTTTGTAAAACATAGGAACACTTCACACTTAACCAAGAGGGGGTTGAATTGGTTAGGCTTGGTAAATTAAAAAAATTCTTAAACAAAATCAGAGTTTCCCTTAGGATCTTTATCACTTTTGAAACCAAGAATCCTTATTCAATCAAATGCTCAACCCAAGGTATCCAATAGCTCAAAATTGAAATGATAAGCAAAGAAAGACAATCAAGATGGACAGAATATAATCAAGAAAAAGATTAAAATCAAAACACAAAAGATTTATACTGGTTTACTTCAAACACTATGAAGCTACATCCAGTTTTCTTCCACTCAACACTAGAATGGAGTTCCACTATTGCAATTTTCTGTTCTTACAAGTAATTACAAAGTCTCTCTTTATCAACTCTAGATAAAGTTCAGAAATCTAAAACACTATTAGATTCTTAGAGACAGACCCACTGAGAACACTACTCAGCACAACCCCTAGAGAAACCCTATCTCTAGTTTACAAGCAAGAAACCCAATTACAATAGACAATCCAATACAAATTCACAAAAGAATTACAACCACTAAGTTAAGGAAAGAAATCACTTGATGATCCAGTGAATGATATGCAAATAAATGAATATACCAGGTTGAATAATGAAAACAAACTTAGAACATCTCCTTCCTTAACCTTTGAAAAGAATCTTCTTGCTTCAAGAATCACTTAAAAACCCATAAGTGTTTTAGTGAAAGCAAGAACTCATAGAACCCAGAAAATCACCAAGAATGTGTTTAGAAAGCTTATGTAGGCTCAGAATACGAATTGATCAAGTTACCAAACAAGCTGAGCAAGGGTTCTATTTATAACAAACTTTTGTAGCTGTCAGTAATCGATCAAACGTGCCAAATAATCGATTATTTCACTTATGTAATCGATTAAATTAACCTTGTAATCGATTAAAGTGTTCTATAGAAATCTGGATATGGGCAATGAACAAAATAATCGATTATTCCGTCTAGTAATCGATTAAGACAGGAAGCTTCATAAACTTGAAATACACTGTGTAATCGATTACGGATTCTGGTAATCGATTAAACCAAGAAGCTTCCGAAATTATTTTGAACTATGTAATCGATTACTATATTTGGTAATTGATTAATGCAGCAAAACATATTAAGCACAGGTATATGATGTAATCAATTACTAACTTTGGTAATCGATTAAGACCGGAAGGTGATTTTTTATGTTTAGCCTATGTAATCGATTACAGCTCTTTGGTAATTGATTAAACTGTTCATCAAGGCAGTTTATAAGTAAACTAAGGTAAAATAATCGATTAATCCGATACGTAATGATTACATTATTCTTGAAAAGTTTTCCAGAATGAACTAAGAACAAAATAATCGATTATTACTTTAATGCAATCGATTAAATCAGTAAAAACTTATTTTTCCAAAAACCTTTGATTTAATTCAAAAACTTAATCAATTTATCAAAGCCTTGTGAATTCTATTACTCAAATTAATTGACTTAATGAATGATGTGAATGCAATGCACTTGGATCACCAGAAATGCTTCTTCCCTTTACATTTAATCACAAATTGATCTTCAAGGCTTCAAGGCATGTTGAAAGCTCAAAACTAAGCTTGATTCTTTGTCCATTCTTCAAATGACTTCTTTGAAACCAACAATCTCCCCCTTTTTGGCTTTAAACATGCCAAATCTTCAGTTGATTAACAGTAAGGCTTGGAGTTAATTATGAAATCAATTTGAAGGACCTTGAGCTTTGCAAACCTGAAAATTTTCAATCCTTTTGCCAAGAACGAGTGTTAAAAGCATTTGTGATTCAAGTAGCATTCAATTACAAGTCATATATTTTGATTAGATTCCTTTTAACATCACAGCTCCCCCTAAATTTCAGCATCCATTCAGTTCAAAATTTTGGGCAAAAATGAAACAAAAAACAGGGGCAAACAGAGCATAATTTAGAACATGCTTAATCAATCAATTCTCCCCCTTAATCAAACATTTCTCCCCCTTAATCAGACATTTCTCCCCCTATTTGGCTTGTTTAAAAGTCAAAAAACATTAAAGGTACAGTGGATAATGAACTAAAAATATTATATAAAGCATAAGGGAGCCATTACATAATGAAACTTAAAACAACCATAGTTCAAAATACATAAAAAAGTAAACAACTGAAAGAAAACTACAAAATCCTAGAATTCTACAGAAGCGTTATCATTCATGTTTGCTTCTATGGTATCTAGCCTATCCCTGATTTCTTCTAAAGCCTCATGTGTTTCAACTTTGAAGTCCTCTTGCACCTTGAGCATAGAGTCCATTTTCTCCAACATCAAGGACTCAAACTGTGAATATAGAGGCTGTTGAGGATTCCTATCCTCTTCTTCAGAATCAACCACTTGTTGTCCTTCAATATCAGCAGCAGCAACAGTAGGAGGCCCTTGTCCAGCCATGATCCATCCATCATGGGTCTTCCTCATCCCCATCTTGGTTAGATGTTTTTCCTTAATCAGGCTGTTGCTTGAGTTGGTGTTATTAACCACTTCATTTTCAACATCAATGTTGAAGTGGTCAATAAACCTAGACACCAACACAGGTTAGGGAAAAGGATAGTTAACTAACCTTTTAGATTTAAGCATGATTTCTTCAAAAATAAGTACCAAGTTCATGGGTATGTTGTTCTTCAAACCATAGACCAATTGAAGGTCTTCATACGTTGCTTGGGCATGGTTGGTAGCCCTTGGAGTAACTACATATGTGAGGATGTAATGGAGGAGTCTATCCTCAGGAGTCATTGGACCAATACCCAATCTATGCCTAAGTTGCATATGTGGATCATGCAGCATCTCCCTATATGTGTCCATTTTGCTGTACCTATTTGGTTCCTCATCAAACTTCCTAGCACCCTCACAAATGACACCAGCCACAGACTCCCATACTTCAGGGGTAATCTCCATTTTCACACCCTTGACTTTGGAGACCATGTTCCCCTGCATAGACCCTTTGGCATAGGTGTAGAACACCTTCACCAAATCAGGGTAGAATGTACCCTTCATCTCTAAAAATCTTCTAAGCCCTTGGGCTTCAAAGAAGGCTGGGAATTGGAATCCTTCTCTAATAAACCAATTTAACTCTAGATATTTAGGAGAGGCTACTAATTTGGTTGCATTGAACTGTAAGTAGTTCATCTTGTCAGACTTTATCGAGAACCACAAATCAAGTCTAGTTGGGGGTTGAGGTGAAGGTGGGTTAGATGAAGATTCACCCACTTTTCTCTTAGAGGACTTAGCATGTTTTGGTGTAAGGTTTGACATGGTTTCAGAGGGATGGTTTGGACACAAGAAAGCATAGAAAACTCAGAAATTTCAGAGAAAGAAGATAGACAATGGTGCAGATTTTTCATTGAAGCAATGCACTATTTATAGGCAAAATTGAGGCTCCTAACGTCCATATTTTTGAAAAAATAGCTGTTGGTGACAGTTAAGGCACTTCATTGGCTTTGGATTTCCTTTGGATTTGGTTAGGCAGTTACATTTTCAAAGAAAAAACTGTCAGAACATGTTCAACAGCATAAATAATTGATTATTTCCTTAAGTATTCGATTATTTTGGCACCTTTGGGACACAAAAATTGCACATGTTAATCGATTATCCTGTGTGGTAATTGATTATTTCCCTACCAGTCAAAGGTAGAAGATGACGTGTAATTGATTATATGCTAATGTAATCGATTATATCATAGATTTGGGATTTTATCAAGTATCAAAGCTTTGTGTAATCGATTATCCCGAGTGGTAATCGATTATTCCATGAGGGTTAAGACTTCAAAGCACATGTGTAATCAATTACCTACTTGTAGTAATCGATTATTCCAGGAGACACTTAAAATGGAAAATGGATTTTATTCAATGTAATCGATTATCCCGTGGTGTAATCGATTATTCCAGAGGGAATCAAATTTTGAAATACGAAGAATAATCGATTACCAGATCAATGTAATTGATTACTAGAGCACAACTTGCACACATAATGTGATTTTTAATGAATTTAATCGATTAACCCGTGGTGTAATCGATTATCACAACAAATATATCAGAAACAGAGCATTTTTGCAGATCAATTCGAATTTCAATCAATTCAATGACAAATGCAGCAGTGAGGCTTCAAATAGTCATGGAAAAACATACTTTAAACAAGCTAGCATATATTATTTTCATCAAGAATACCTAGCATGTTTTTAAGTGCATAAAATCTATCCTTTGGCAATGGTTTAGTGAACATGTCAGCAAGTTGATTATGGGTATCAATGAACTCAACCTTGATGTTACCTTTCTGCACATAGTCTCTTATGAAATGATGCCTAATTTCAATGTGCTTGGTCCTTGAGTGCATAACAGGATTCTTTGAAATATTTATTGCACTTGTGTTGTCACAAAGTAGTGGTATCTCCTTAAGATTAACTCCATAATCTTGCAATTGTTGCTTAAGCCATAGGCTTTGTGCACAGCAACTCCCAGCTGAGATATATTCAGCTTCAGCAGTTGACAAAGCCACACAAGCATGTTTCTTGCAATGCCATGATATGAGTGAGCTTCCAAGAAGATGACAAGTTCCACTTGTGCTTTTCCTATCAAGTTTACATCCTGCAAAATCAGAATCAGAATATCCAATAATATTTATTGGTGCACCCTTAGGATACCATAGACCAACTTTGGGTGTTGCCTTGAGGTATTTGATGATCCTTTTGACTGCTATAAGGTGAGACTCTTTTGGATTTGCTTGATATCTTGCACACAAGCAAACACTTAGCATGATATCTGGTCTACTAGCTGTCAAATAAAGTAAGGAATCAATCATTCCTCTAAATTTGGATTCATCCACCTTCTTCCCTTTTTCATCTGAATCAAGGTATGTTGAGGTTGCCATTGGAGTTGTAGCATCTTTGCTTTTCTCCATTTCAAACTTCTTGATGACTTCAAGGCAATACTTTGATTGATTTAGGAAAGTTCCATTCTTCATTTGTTTAACTTGAATTCCTAGAAAGAATGTTAACTCTCCCATCATAGACATTTCAAACTCATTTTGCATAGCTACAGAAAATTCTTTACAAAGCTTTTGATTAGTTGAACCAATAGGATATCATTCTTATGCCTCTTGATGAACAAAGTTTTATCAACATTGCCCCTTACAAAAGATTGATCAAGTAGGAACTTACTTAATCTTTCATACCATGATCTTGGAGCTTGTTTCAGACCATAGAGGGCCTTTTTAAGTTTAAAGACATGATTAGGATGTTTAAAATCAGAAAAAACTGGAGGTTGTTCAACATAGATGTCCTCCTCTATGTAACCATTTAAAAAAACACTTTTGACATCCATTTGATAAAGTTTGAAATCCATTAAGCATGCATATGCAAGTAATAGCCTAATTGCTTCCAATCTTGTAACTGGAGCAAAAGTTTCCTCATAGTCAATACCTTCCTCTTGGTTGTAACCTTTAGCAACCAATCTAGCCTTGTTTCTTACTATGATTCCACTTTCATCAAGTTTGTTTCTAAAAACCCACTTTGTACCAATAGGCTTAATTGATGATGGTTTAGGAACAAGTTTCCAAACTTCATTTCTTTTGAATTGATTCAGTTCTTCATGCATGGCATGCATCCAATGTTCATCTTGTAAGGCATGATTAATATCTTTAGGTTCAATTTGAGATACAAAAGCCATATCACAACATAAATTTCTAAGTGAAGATCTAGTAGAGACTCCCTTTGAAACTTCTCCAATAATGTTGTCTAGTGAAAGATCTCTTGTAGTTCTCCACTCTTTTGGCTCTTGATTGGGAGTTGATGGAATTGCTTCAACACTAGGTTCACCTTTCTCATTGATAGATAATTTCTCTAGCTGGACATTTTCTTTCATTTGACCTGCATTTACATCACAATCTTTTTCTTCTTTTGAGGGGTTAGATTCATCACAAATTACATGAACAGATTCTTCCATGCACATGGTTCTTTTGTTGAAAACTCTATATGATTTACTTTGCAATGAATATCTAAGAAATATAGCTTCATCAGCCTTTGCATCAAACTTTCCTAGTGATTCTTTCCCATTATTTAAAACCAAACACTTGCAGCCAAAAGTTCTTAAATGAAAGATGTTGGGCTTCCTTCCTTTGTATAACTCATAAGGTGTTTTATTCAAGATGGGTCTTATGAGTAATCTATTTAAAGTGTAACAAACAGTACTTACTGCATCAGCCCAAAAATACTTTGGTAAATTTGTCTCATTTAGAAGTGTTCTTGCACCTTCTTTAAGTGATCTGTTTTTCCTCTCCACAATACCAATTTGTTGAGCTTAAAATTTGTGGTAAATTCCATTTTCTTCACAGAATTTTTCAAAATGTTCATTTTGGAATTCTCCACCATTATCACTTCTGATTGAGATAATTTTATAACCTTTCTCATTTTGAACTAGCTTGGCCAATTTTCTAAAAGCATGGAAAGCATCACTCTTGGATTTCAAGAACAAAGTCTAAGTAAATCTAGAGTAGTCATCAACAATAACAAGTCCATAGTAATTACCACCTAAACTCATGGTTCTAGAAGGACCAAACAAATCAATGTGCAGTAATTCAAGTGGTCTTGAGGTGGAAACAACATTTGTACTTTGAAAAGAGATTTTGGTTCGTTTCCCCTTTTGACATGCATCACAAAGTTTGTCCTTTTCAAATTTGAGTTTTGGTAGGCCAATTACTAAGTCCTTTTTAATGAGTTTATTCATATGGTGCATGTTAATGTGGCTAGCTCTCCTATGCTACAACCAAGTTTCATCTAACTTACTCATTAAGCATGTAGTCTTGTGGAATAATGCATGGTCTATGGAAAGCAAATAAATGTTACCTTTTCTTTTGCCAATGTGAATTACTTCTCCACTTTTACCATCACATATCATGCAGCAATCTTGATTGAAAGAAATTTTAAAACCTTTGTCACATAGAAAAAATCATTTAAACACTTTAGTTAATTAATCAAAGACATGTATGCCTGAGGATGAAAATGCAAATGCAATGAAGGATCATAAGGAAAATCACTTGATCCACTTAGATAATTACAAATGCCATCAAAATGATTGGGCATGCAAAAAGCTAAAACTTCAAGTCATCCTTGTGTAACACCTCAACTCGCAATCTTGTTATTATTAATTTTTAATGAAAATTCTTTTCAACTTACTTAAGAGTATCCAGTTGAATATAACAAAATTTTGCCAATAAATTTCATTACTGAGTAATATTTTTAAATCTGAAGTAATATATAATAAGATTACAAACTGACACTGGTTGTATTACATAGTACAACTAATTCAAAACACTCTGTAACAAAAGAATACATCTTCAAACATATCATCTTCAAACAAAATCCTCTTCTTGTAAACAACTAGTGGTCTCTCCTTTTACTGTTCATCTACTCGCCCGAATAAAATCAAGGTCATAGCAGGTGTCAACCACAGACACAAAACATAGGGTAAGTTTATGATAAACATAATTTAAGCAACAAAATATATTCAATATGCAGATATTTATAACAACATCCTCAAAATTTCTATATGATGTATGATTCTCTTAGACTCTTATCATGATGCATGATTCTCTTAAACTCTTATTACGTGGTATCAACTGTCAAGATAGCCCTATCCCAGTGGCACAGAACTGAAATGATCAGCCAGGGCCCCACAATGTTGCAATAGGATTCTCGCCCACACTTCATGTGATCACCATGGGTGGCGTGATTTCCCCACTGCCGAGTCAGCCCCCAACTCAGACTCCTCTTGTCTGAACGCTCGAACTCAGTTTCTGCAGCTATCTGACACACGTCCTCTCTGAGGCAACTCTTATACACACGTCCACTCTGAGGCAACTCTTATATACACCTCCACTCTGAGGTAACTCTTATGAGACACATGAGACTGATTCACTTATGCATATCTCATTCTTCTCATAAACTCAGATATTCAATATAAATCTTCCAATCATTGTCTCACATGATTTACTTAGAAAATCAACATAAATTATGTATAGAACTCAGCTTATTACTCATGTACAAAATGCAACATATCATCCATGTACAAAGATTCATAGAAATACTCAACAATACATAAAACCTCATTTAGGCACTCAATCATGTAACTATAACTTTAAATCCAATAATTACTCGAATACAAGTAACACTTATTCAAACACAAGTAACACTTAAACTATCCTTATCATAAAACTTCACCATACATACCTTATAACCTCTTATGAAGCTTGTCTATCTGTTCCTAATAGTACTAGCTTGTACATGTGATTCTTCAAGGAAATGGGGTCTTTTTATGCTTTCAAAATGAAAGGATGAATGTGAAATGAACGAGAGGTTTCACATGGACTAGGTGGAAGCATGGAGTCTTGAATGTGACTTCAACTTAAGGCCTTCCTCCCTTTATATAGAGTTTGAAAAATAATAAAATATTCAAGGACATTTCTACCCTTTTCTAGCTAGTTACTCCCATTTAGTTTCATTAGAACTTAGTTTCATCTCATTCCATTTCATTCTAACTAAGCTCATAATGGTTTTCCTAAATATCTTCTATCCTTTATAAAAATCTTCTAAGCCATGATGACTTTCTTCCAAGTGCCCCTCCACTTGGCAAGTTCATGAATCTTCTTCATTATTCTACCTATTTCACGTGGCCAACAAGGAGAAATAAGAGGAGATTTTTCTTCTCTTCATGCCATACTTGTACACATGTATTTCAAGGTTATGATGGCTTTCGTATTCCTATATTAATAGTAAATTACCAGTGGCTAGATATTTCTTAAGCCTTCATGATTGTATCTTATCATTTTAATTTATGAGTCTTAAGGTATTTTCCTACTTATCATGACTTAACACTTTTTGATATGATAAATCCACCTTATTCTCTCCTTTCTTCTTCTTCACATGAAGATCATAGCCAAGGGAAATATTTTTATCTTCCTTCCTCCTTTTATATCATGTTGTTATTTCCTTTAAAGAGTAGAAAATTGTGTGGTTCTCCTTGTGTCCACATGTCACCTTTTATGAAGAAGAAGAATTCAATTCCAACATGACTTCACACATGGCATTCTTTAAGAGGAAGTAAAGTTCAATTTGAACTCTTCTACCTAAAGGATAATATTAAATAATAGAACTCTAGAGTTTTCCAAAAACTGACTTCAATTATAGTATAAATTGCTCACAAGCAGTCTATACAGAGTGCTACACAGACCTTACATACAAGACTGCTCTTATCTTAATTCTGATTGGTCCATTCTGCTTCTAACCATCAAAATTACTAAATCATCTTATTGAATAATTCTATTCATCCTAAAATTAAGAGAAAATTCCACAAATTCTATTTATCATTTTCCCATATTTTTCTGATGCTTGAATTTTCCTTAATAAAATTTCAAAGTTATTACCTTATGAAATTCATAGAAATCCTATTATGAGGCTTCTTGTCACAAAGTATTTTGGTAATTTTCCATCCAAGGGTACTCTGTAATTTCATCAAGCTTTCACAAAATATCTAAGGCTGTCTTGGTAATTCTAGCCTCAAGGGTACTATGGTAATTTGTCATTTACTCTAGGGGTATGAATGTAATTTTCATTCTAAAATATCTCAACAAAATATGTAAGGGTATTTGTGTAATTTTGACTCAAGGGAATTTTTGTAATTTCCAAAATATCCAAGGGTATTCATGTAATTTTCACCTTAAAATATCTAACCAAAATATTTAGGGGCATTTTCGTAATTTTCACCTCAAGGGCATTTTTGTAATTTCTGCTTTAAGGAAGGGTAATATGATCATTTCTCTTCAAACATTTTTTTGTAATATCTCTAATTAATATTTCGCCCAAATAACTTAAATATAGATCAATCAAGTCTCACATAACCTAACACTCATATCAAATAGTTGGGCAAGAACCTTTTGACCATACATTTGCAGTTATTGAAATTTCAAGGTGTTACACCTTGCTTCAATCTTCTTGCAGCTTCCTTTAAATCCAACAAGGGTCTCGCAAACTGAACCGCTTGATGTTGACATCGGAGATCAATTAGAGGATATGATTCGTGATCTGGGACATGAGTCTTTTCAGCAAGCACATGCCCATATGTATGATACATTGGAAAGTGATTCGAAGAAGCTGTTGTATCTGGGGTACAAAGAGTCATTGACACTGTTGTCAGTGGTGTTAAATCTGGTAAATGTCAAGGCCAGATATGGATGGAGTGACAAAAGCTTCAGTTCAATGCTTGAGGTAGTTAAGGACATGCTTCCAGAGGAAAACATGTTGCCAAGCAACTACTATCAGGCGAAGAAGGTTATTTGTCCGATGAATATGGAGTATCAGAAAATTCATGTCTGTCCTAATGATTGCATATTGTACAAAAATGAATTTCAAGATATGCATAAATTCCCCAGGTGTGGGGTATCACGGTACAAAGTGAAGGCCAATGACGACTGTAGCATTGACGAAAACACAACCCCCCCCCCCACCGCGAAGGTGTTATGGTATCTTCTAATCATTCCAAGGTTTAAGCATCTGTTTGCTAATGAAGATGACTGATGTGTTGCAAACACATCTTATTTTTAGGCTAGTTTTAGGTTAGATTTCAATTAAATCATTAGGAATTAGGTTAGAATAAGTTAGTTTATTATTTATATTTAATAATATCTCATTTTATTACCAAAGTATGTTTTCAGGGCCAAAAAGAGGAGACTCAAGCCAAAATAAAAAGAAAAGCAAAGTGAAGGTATGGCGCGATCCGCGCCACGTTCCGTGCGACCCGCGCCAGATGCCAAGATCAGCCATTCAGCTTGAAGACCCCATGCGATCAGCGTGGGATCCACGCTACCAGCGCCATTTGATCGAAGCCACCGCGATCCGCACCAGTATCCGCGCAAACCGCGCCAGAAGGTCTGAAGACAGCTCTCATTCGTGCAACCCGCGCGATCAGCGCGAACTCCCGCGCTAGTAGCGCCATGGATTCAAATTGCTGGCGTGATCAGCGCCACAACCCACGTGATCAGTGCCATAAATACGTTGTTTCCTGATTTAAAAAGATTGAGTTCGAAATTGGCACAGAACAGGGGTTTTGTTACTCTAATTAAACCATTCTATAAATAAAGGCCTCTGGGACTGACTCTGGATCATCCAACATCATCTCCACACTTCCTTCCATCATTCTAAACCCTTGGAAGTCAAGAATCAAGGCTAGGTCACTGCAGAATCATGTGTTATTTGATAGCTTTTGTTTCTTTAAAGCCTATGGCAGGCTAAACCTTGTATTGTGGGAAGGCCATGAATTGATGTAAACTCCTCTGTAACTTGACTGGTATTGAATGAGAATTCTTATTGTTTTATTTTACTCTGTTCTTCATTGTTTTATTCTTATTTAGAATTGGTCATTCTATTTAGGTATTGAGGGTTAGGATTCACAATTGGGACGTTGGGATTCTAATTTCTGACCTTAGTAAAATAACAGTTATTCATTACCTAGGGATAGGGATGCGTGGCTGCGAAACCTTATAATATAGTCTTTTACATGCTTAACTTGATAGAATTCACCAAGGAATTGGGTTTTTGATTTAGGTTAAAAGGTTAATTCACTAAGGGATTAGGGATTAACTAAAGTAGAAAAGATTTATTCTCTGAGCAATAGGAAATAGCAACCCTCATGTTATAGTCTTTTACATGCTTGACAAGAATTGCTAAGGAATTAGGATTGTTGTTAAAGGGTTAAATTACTAAGGAATTAGAATTTACTAAACTAGAAAAGATGTATCATTGAGTGATCAAACTTGATAAATCAGTTAAGTGAAAGAGGTTGGGAACATTAGGGATTGTGCCTGACCACAATTATCTCTTCCATTGGTAATACTTCAATTTATTTTACTATTTATTTTAATTTCAGTTTTACATTTAACACTCAACATAATTCTCCAAAATAATTTCTTTTCTGTTACTTCTAATTACTAAGAATTAATATTGCTGTGAATTTCACCCCAATCCCTGAGGAGACGATACTCACTTACCTATTTTATTACTTGAAACGATCGGTGCACTTGCCGTAGTGTACAGGTTTCGCAACAAGTTTTTGGCGCCGTTGCCGGGGATTGGCAAACGGATTTTGACAGTAATTTTTAATCTTTGTAATTGGAATTTTTGTTACTAATCGCTTCTATGAGTTTTATGTGAGGTTCAGTTAACCCTGAGGATTTACAGTTTGATCCTGAAATTGGAAGAACCATCCGAAGGAGACTAGCCAGATGAAGGAGGAGAGAAGCTGTAAACTTTGACTTTGATTCACTTCCTGAATTAGAGTCTGAAGCAGAGATGGCTGAAGCACAACATAATCAGCCAAGGCGAAGACCGGAAGATGAACTGATGGAGGATATTCTGGCTTCGATGTTCACAAGACCAAACTCCAGCATTGTGAGGCCACCAATACAAGCTAACCATTTTGATATAAATCCTTCATTGATTTTGTATTGGTGGAAAGAAGTCAGTTTGGTGGGGAAGATTTTGACGATCCTCATGATTTCATAGACAGATTTCTAAGAATCTGTGACACTATCAGACACCAAGGGGTCTCAGATGATGCGGTAAGACTAAGCCTATTCCCTTTTGCTGTTAAGGGAAATGCACTGAGATGGTTAAATAGACAAACATCAAATAGTATCTCAACTTGGGAGGACTTAGTCTCAAGATTCTTTGCCCAATACTTTTCCATGGACAAATACAACCGATTGGTGAATGAAATCACTAATTTTACTCCAAATGGAAGAGAATCCCTATGTGCTGCATGGAATAGATTCCAAGAATTGATCAGGAGATGCCCACAATATGACATGCCTGTGGGTAAGCAGGTACATATTTTCTTTAACGGTATGACTCCTGAAACTCGTATGATTGTTAATGTTGCAGCAGGGGGAACAATAAGGTCAAAAACTGCAGCTCAAACATATGAGCTGATTAAATCTCTGGCTTGTACTGAAAATGAAAGCATCACCATTCAGCCAAAGAGAGAACCAATACAATTGTGCAGCAATGATGCCATGCTTGTAGAGCAGAAAATTTTAGCCCAACAGCTGGCTAAGTTGAATGAAAAAATTGATAGATTACAAGTCTCTGCAGCCCAAGTTTCAGCCAGCAAGCCACATGTCTGCTGTGAATACTGCCAAGGTGAGCATGAATCTAATCAATGCCCTATTCTTGTTGGAGCTGACCCTGTACAGGTTAATGGCATTTGGAATGATCAAAGACAGCAGTAGCCATACCAGAGAAACAACAATTTTGCTGCAGGAAACAACTACCAGAGGAACACTCAAGGAGGAGGATTAGACTATAAATCCAATAATTATCTGTAGCCTCCTCCCATTCCAACCACCAGTATTTCTGAACTTGAAAAGATAGTAATGCAGCTGTCAAAGACAACAACAGAATTTATAGCAGAGACTAGAGCTCATCACAGGAATCAAGATGCCTCCATCCGGAATCTTGAAATTCAAATTGGTCAATTGGCAAAGCAAATTTCTGAGAGGCCACAAGGATAGTTCCCCAATGACACAGTGACAAATCCAAGGGAACATGTCAATGCTATCACCACCAGGAGTGGTAAGGTGCTCATTCCACCAGAAAAGCCTAAGGTAAGCAATAGAGAAGCTGAGCAGAAAAATTCAGCAGCTGAACCATCAAAAGAAAAAGCTGCAGAAAATTTAAAAGAGCAGAATTCTGCACCTCAACCAAAGAAGTGGGACTTTTCTCGCTTTGAGAAGCCTCCATATTCGGTGCAGACCAAGCAACAAGTGCAGAAGCAGCAATTTGTCAGGTTCTTAGACATGTTTAAGAAGTTACATATAAATATTCCATTTGCTGAGGCATTAGCCAATATGCCTAATTATGCAAAATTCATGAAGGAACTTTTGTCTAAGAAACATAAGCTAAAAGACTGTGAAACCATAACACTCACTGAGGAGTGCAGTGCCATCATTTTAAGAAAGCTTCCAAAGAAATTGAAAGACCCTGGAAGCTTTAATATCCCTATAGCCATTGGAAATATAAATGTAGGGAGGGCACTATGTGACTTAGGGGCTAGTATAAACTTAATGCCATTATCAGTGTGTAAGTCCCTAGGAATAACTGAATTAAAACCTATTGGAGTTTCCTTGCAACTAGCAGACCGTTCATTAAGGAAACCATCAGGGGTCATAGAAGATGTGTTGGTCAAAGTAGATAAGTTCATTTTCCCTGCAGACTTTATTGTGTTAGATATGGAAGGTGAAAGTGAAATCCCTCTGCTGTTAGGGAGGTCCTTTTTAGCAACTGCTAGGGCCTTGATTGATGTAGAACAAGGGAAGTTGGAACTTAGGATGGATAATGAGTCTGTGGTTTTTAATGTTTTCAATACTGTGAAAGATCCATCCGACACACATAATTGTTCTAGACTAGATTTGCTGGATAACATGAATTGTGCAGGTAGAATAGATACAGAAAATACTTCAGCAGACATTGCTGCAAGATTGAACACTGCAGACCAAGAGTCCACACCAGAAAATATTGAACCTGTGCTGGAAGTGCTGCAGAAAAAAGAAGATGATAATCCAGCTGGGACACCAAAGCCTAAGCTGAAAGAGAGTGCAGCAAAGGCTGGGAAAACATCTGAGAAGAAATGTGCCAAAAAGCTGGAGGCTGCACAAAAGAAGCATCAAACTGCAAGCAAAATACATGTAGCTGCATATGAGAATGATAAAACTTGCAAGAAGAAGACCAAGAAGTGGCGTAGCAAAATTCGCCAAAAAGAAATTGAGCCAGGACAACAAGTGCTGTTATCAAAATATCGCCTAAAGTTTCTAGGTAAGTCAGAATTCTTTTGGTTTGGTCCTTTCTTGGTGCAAAAGATTTGCCCTCATGGAATAGTAGAAATCCCTTCTTTAGACAAGGGCAGAGCTTTTAAAGTTAACAAATGCCGGCTAAAGCTTCATTCTGAAGGCCAAGTGGATAGAGACACAATTTCTATTCCACTTAAATCCACTAATGATTAAACTGCAGGATACGTCTAGCTTAAGACGTAAAACGAGCACTCTTTTGATGTATATACATGGCTTTTCAGTTTTGTTTTTAATTTGATAGTAGTAGATTTATATTTTATGCATGTTAAATTTTAGTCAATTAGGTTTATGCATTATTAGTTAGGCTAAATAAAACAAAAAGCATTTAAAAAGAAAAAGAAAAGGCCTGATTAAAAGTGTGGCGCGATTCGCACCAAATGTGGCGCTAACCGCGCCAAGTGCACGGCCAATCCACGCTAACCGCGTGACCACTCGCGCGAATCGAGCCAACCATTCGACTCCTGAGCTTCCCATTTGCATAGTTTGGCGCGAACCGCGCCAAATGTGGCGCTAACCGCGCCAAGACGCGGTCAACTCACGCTACTTGCATGGACCCCAGTGCTAATCGCGCCAGGTGTTCGAGTTTAAAGTCCTCCCAGTGACTCATGGCGCGGATCGCGCCGTCTGCTGCGCTAATCGTGCGGGAGTTTACAGAAAGTTTTTAATTTAAATGGATATATCTACTTTGGTACTTGAAATTGAATTGTTCGAATTGTGTCCGTGATAACTTTAGATTAAAAACATTTGGGACACACACTGGTCTAAATCTGGGAATCCAGATGGTGTTATTCATTCTCTGTCACAATGTACAAAATGTTTTTCCTAATGATTGTGAATTGGTGATAGAGAATGAAACCAAATCTGGGAATTGTGAGACTGAATTCTTGTTGTGAATGAACTTAGTGAACCAAATGGTCAGCTGGAATGTGCTTGCTTTTGGTAATATGAATAATCCACTCACTGTTTGGTTATGTCTTGTTTGGTGCGTATAATGAAGCTAAATCTAGGAATGGAGAACTCAGCTCTTACTTGTAACTGAACCAATTGGTTAGATGGACTATGTTGGTTATTGTAAATATAATGAATTGTTCACTTGCTGTTTGCTATCCGGTTGGGACTGAATGAAATAGATGGTTCTCCTGAACCAAGATTTTAATTGAAAACTGTTTTTGAAGGGCATAAAAAACACTGGCTGCCCAATGAGAACCCTGATAACTGATATTACTGCACTGTTTAAATTGTTCTCATTATCTTAAATCTGGGAATCCACATTGGCAAGCGCCTTGCTGAATGCTAATTGCTCTCTGATACTTGTAGCTTGGCTTGCATTCTAAATCTGAATTTGCAGGTGTCTGAGACCTGTTTGGGGTTTATGTTTAACTGAGTGATAACATTACAAATTATGACCCCAAGTGAACAACAGACAGCTGGTGATGTGACACTATGTAATGAACTAAATCTGGGAATCATCAGCACACTGCGAAATTCTGAGCAGATTGATTTCCCAGATGCTTGTACACATACTTGTTGTGTTAAAAACTGTGCTGTTATTTTTGAATAATTATTCACTGATGCACAATTTAACTGAATGGGTTGCTGTTGTTTAATCTGAACCACACTGAAAGAACCAAATCTGGGAATTCAGCCCATTGAATCAGGTATATGTCTGGAAGTTTTTTGCAGGTCAGGGTGAAGAAGTCAAGAAAGACAACAAGCCAAATGTTGCTGCATCCTGCAGCAAAGTGACAACACCAGGAATATTTAATTTTGTTCTATTGTTTCTGTTTTTAATTTTCAGTATGCTTTTAGTTTAGCTGTTTTGTTACTTTATTGTTTTAAATAAATTTTGTTTGGATGGATGTTCATTCTGATTATGATTCTCAAATAATGCATATATGATTGAATACATAGCAACACATAATCCTTTCATGTATTGCTGGGGACAACAATTTTCTAAATCTGGGAATGGGTGCATATGCATTATTTGCTGAATCACATTCAAGAAACAAAGGATGTCCAACAGAAAATTTTTGTTTTAGTTTATTAGTTTAAAATTTTAGCTAAGTATTTTAATAAAAGTTGGCAGCACATCAGATTTTTCAGATTAAAAAGTGAATGGACACAGTAATGGATAGGATTTCTTTG
>PYAF01001505.1:91400-110764 GCA_007407185.1 Glycine tomentella | reverse complement strand
CGATATGCATGTTGAAGTTGAAATGTTGCTTGAAATGAAGTCAGCAGTGAATTGACTTGAGTTTAGCACCTATGAGATTTTGAGCCAAACGGTAATTATTCTTGTTTCTGAGAGACTCCATTTTCATAGTATTCTAGAACTTGAATTATTTCTCTGGATGCAGGTGTGACTTGACATGATTAAGACAATTTCTTCTTCTAAAAACCAGGGCCAAATTGACTTACCTGCAATTATTTTTCCATTTGTACCTATTTTTGAGCTTTAGCCTTTCATTGCTGCTACCCAAATCAGAGCCATATCCATTGACCAACCTCCCTGAAGCTAGAGAAGGTATGATTTAAGTCCATGACAACAGAAAACAGGGAATTGTTCATCAAGGCATAAGGGAAGACAAGTTGAATTCAAATTGGTATGGAAGAACAAGAATAAACAAGTACATGCCAGTTGAAAAATAATAAGTCTGAGATTATTAGCTGGAAGTCTGAAAGTTGTTGTATTTTGGAAGAAAAGAAAAGAAAATAAAAAAGAAAGTGATTACTTTATCATTAAGAATAAATTGTGGAATAAAGTATCAGGTTTGAAGAGAATGAACAAGGAACATGGAAGACCACAGGATTGGACTTAAGGGACTGGATCTAGCCTCATATTAGCTACTTTCCAAAGATTTTTCCTACCCTTAGCCTAGCCAAGTTATAAGCCTAAAAGACCTTTTGATCAAATTGTGTTGGTTTTCAAGAAAAACTACGTTTTTCACTAATGGGATGTGATGTATTTATGATTGATATGTGGTTGTTCCTGTGTGTGCTTGTTTTTAAGAAAAAAAAATTGTTTTTAACTAATGGGATGCGATGAATTGGCTTGTTGATGGATAAAACTGTGAATGATATTGTTATTGTAATGATTGGATTTTTGGGAAAAGTCTTAATTACAAAGGAGACTCTGCCCAAAATTTTATAATATATTTTCATATTTAATTCTATTAAATTTTTAAGTGGGCATAAGAGCTTGTTTTATATATTGTAGTCCTCCTTTTTAATTTAGAATTTTCCTAAAAATATCAGTCTTGTGATATGATGAATTGTGAATGTATGAAATTTGGATTGTCTGAAGACCTAGGAAATGTGAATCTCAGGCATATGTATTATGTATAGATGTGATATGTGATTGCTTGTGATGTGGTTGATTTTATTGAAATTCAGATGTCATTGACATGATTGATGATGTTGAAATGAGATAATATTGATATGCATGACTGGATAACCTTGCGAGGGTGGGTTTACGAATTTTAGCATCCTAAGAGAGAATGAGATTGTTTAAAATTACGGTCCCTATCTATCCATGGTCAGTGTATCGGTGATGTTGTGTATGTACATGGGGGGGTGCATGACTGGATAACCTTGCGAGGGTGGCTTTACGAATTTTAAGCATCCCAAGAGAGAAGGGATTGCTTGAAATTCCGGTGCCTAGCTATCCATGGTCATTGCATTGATGGTGCCCATGTTCATACTTCATATTTCATGGATGGAAATAGAATGGTGGCAGTAAGTACGGGGTACTAGGGAGCATCACTATGTTTGGAACTCCTTTGTGACTCAGGGCTGATCACCATGGGGGGAGCGACCAGTGCACGACAGGGTGACCTCAATGAGCTACTGCATCATTTTCCTGAGAGAGGCTATTTCCATGAGGATGGTACCACATTGCATGCTAAGTGATGAGTCAGATGCATACATCATTCTGAGCATGACTGTTCAGTTGTGGAATGCATTGGATGATTGTTTTGTTGAATGTGTAATGAAATGATGAGTTTGTCGAGCGTGTATTGGACTGATGGACTTGTGGTAATGATAGTGATTGTTAATGTTGTTTCCATTCCAATTGTTGTTATCTGATGCTTGTTGGTTTTATATAATAAACTCACCCTTGCATTTGTTGTGCCGTGGGTTGGTACTTGTGATGATCGCGAACTTTCGTTCGTGGGAGCAGATGAGCAGCAGTAGGTGACCTTGGAGAGAGATCTTCTTTTTGTTGGAACCGCCAAGCCGACGTGATGACGTTGGATTCCTTTTTGGAGAAAGAGTTGTGTTTTGTTAATCAACTCTTTCTTAGTTAGTCTTTGACTTTTTGTTGATATGTAATTGCAGGTGTATATACACGTAAAGCTACAGGAAGTTCTGATATGTGGATGACATGTACTAATTTAATATATATGTATAATGTGTTTAAATATGTAATTGTAACATGTGTATGATAATTATATTATTGCGAAAAATTTACCATCATTTTCATAATCAAATTAATGGAGTTTTCATATTAAAATTGAAGTTGCACGATTAAGAGTTAGTGATATCGTAGCGACGAGGCGGGTCGTTACAGCGAAGACCTAAGAAATCTTAGGCTTGCACTTGCCAGTGATGGAATGAATTCCTACGGCAGTTTAAGTACTCAGCACAGTTCATGGCCTGTTTTGCTAGTCATTTACAACCTGCCTCCTTGGTTGTGCATGAAGCGAAAATACATGATGTTGTCTATGATGATATCGGGCCCAAGACAGCTAGGAAATGACATTGATGTTTATCCTAGTCCCTTGATTGAAGACTTTGCAAACTTGTGGGACGAGGGGGTTGTCGTGTTTGATGGGTAACATAAGGAGACATTCAAATTGCATGCAATCGTGCATACAATGTTAAGGGTCATTGTGCATGCCCTATCTGCAAACAAGACACAAGCTACGTACAACTTAAACATGGGAGAAAAACTGTTTACACTCGCCATCGATGTTTTCTGAAACCTTATCACCCTTATCGGTGATTGAAAAAAGCGTTCAATGGAAGTCAAGAGCATGAAACTGCTTCAATTTCGTTAACTGGTGAGGAGTTTCTTGAGCGGGTTAAGGGCATCCGTACTGTATTTGGAAAGACTCAAAAGAAGCAGAAAGCTAATACTTGCATATGGAAGAAGAGGTTGATATTGTTTGATCTTCCACATTGGTCTGATCTAGATGTTAGACATTGTATCGATGTTATGCATGTGGAGAAAAATGTGTGTGACAGTGTCATTGGCACGCTGCTTAACATTCAAGGAAAGACAAAGGATGGTTTGAACACTCGTCAAGATCTTGCTGAGATGGGTATACGTGAGCACTTACATCCTAGGTTTGATGGTAAGAAAATATACTTGCCTCCAGCATGTCACACTTTGTCGAGAAAGGAGAAGATAAGTTTCTGTCAGTGTCTGCGCCGAGTGAAAGTGCCACAGGGATACTCTTCAAATATTAAGAGCCTTGTGCATATCAAAATCTGAAACTAGTTGGCTTAAAGTCTTATGATTGTCACGTGTCTTTTTCTTCAACGCCATTTGTGCCAAAGTCGTGGACCCTGTAAAGTTAGAACACTTGGAAGATGAGGCGACATTTATCTTGTGTCAATTGGAAATGTATTTTCCTCCTTTAGTTTTCGACATAATGGTTCACTTACTTGTTCATCTGGTCAAGGAAATTAAATTGTGTGGTCCCGTTTACTTATGTTTGATGTACCCGGTCGAGCGATACATTAAGATCTTGAAAGGGTATACAAAGAATCTTCACCGTTCTGAAGCATCCATAGTTGAAAGGTACATTGCAAAAGAAGCAGTAGAATTTAGTTCAGAGTACCTTGAAAAGGAAAAACCTGTTGGGCTTCCCGAGACTCGCCATGACGACAGAGTTGCAGGTAAGGGTTCACGAGCACTGCATGTTATAACTCCTGGTTTATAGGAATTGCAACAAGCCCATTTGTATGTCCTGAATAACAATAACGAAGTCCTTCCATACATAGTTCATCATGAAGCCTTAGGCAAGGAAAGTAATCCAAGTATGACGAAGAATAGGTTGTTGAAAGAGCATAACAAGACTTTCCTGAATTGGTTTAAAGATACAATATTTAGTGATGAATCTTCATCTGAAACAATGAGAAAGTTAGCTGATGGGCCTAAAAGAAATGTTAGAAGTTGGTACGGATACGATACCAACAAGTACTCGTTCTACACCAAACAACAAGATGAAAAAAGCACAATCCAAAACAGTGGGGGCTGAGTCGTAGCACTTCGCTACTGTGCATGACCACAATCCCCTTTTGGCGTGCATGCCTTACTTTGGAGTCATTCATGACATCTGGGAGCTTAATTATGTTACATTCACTATGTGTTTTCAAGTGTAAGTGGGTTGATATCATTAGCGGTGTGCGGACTGAGGACTTGGGATTTACTTTGGTTGATCTTAACAAGCTAGCTTATCAAGATGAACCTTTCATCATGGCAGAATAAGCTAAACAGGTGTTTTATGTTCAAGATCCATGTGATGAAAGGTGGTTAGTGGCACTACATGGAAAAACCATTGGTATTAATCTTGGTGATGATGATTCAACACTTGAAACTCGTGACACTCAATTCTCGACACAAATGCCTGACGTCAACAGAGAAGATCTTGTTTGATGACGTTCATGCAAATCGTAATGATCATGATGAAGGAGAATTAATTAACATCACTTAATGTAATTTTTTTGCCTTATTAACACCACCTTATTTTTACAATTTCACAAGTAACCTAACTTATCACTTAAATTTACTTATCTTTGTTTTTGTTTTTAACAGGATCATGACTACACCACCGAGCTACCCTTCTCATCTTGAGTCAGCACCTCCTCTTCCCGAGTCAGCACCTCCATGTCCCGAGTCAGAACCTGCGCCGTCTACGGCAAAGAAGACTAGGAAAGTAACACGTTGGAGGTCACTAGCTACCAGACCTGCTGGTGGTGACAGACCGGTGGTTGATAAGCGATGTAATATCGCTTCAAAACAATTAAACTACGCTAATTATGTAGCACAGGATTAACCTAGGTCGACTCAAATACACTATCAATATGGTTCCAACTTCAATTCACTAATAAACAATAGGGGATTTTTGTCAAACAGTTTGCATGCGATAAATAAAAATTGCAAAAAATGTATAAACTAATGCGAATTGATAAGAGGTAATGTAAAACAGATTAAAGAGCATCCATCAAATTCACCAAACTAAGCAATGGTAATTATCATAGTTCTCATATAATGATTCTGTTATGAAAGTTCATTCAATTTCATTAGAAGCAGTTCAATCAAATTAACTCATAAATTAATTGAAATCACAAACCTAATTGAAATATCATCCAACTAATCTATGATTAAAATTCGAAATTAGGAAATGAATCCATAACCTAATCCGTTTTCAATCCTAAACACATTCATAATCATGAAAATTGAATAGAAGATTGAAGAAGAAAGTGAACATTCACACAGAATTCGAAATACTAAACCAGAACTCAAATTCCCATTTGCTGGGACTGGATCCTTAAATTGATTGATTGTTTAGCCTCCCATGATCATCATCAATGAAAGCCCCACGAAATTGGTGCACAAAAATGAAAGAACAAAAAATGAAAATGAAGAACAATGAAGTGTAAATTCTGTTTTTGCTAAAATGTAGTGTAATGTTCACTAACTAATTTCACTACATATAGTGACTAAGTCAGAAGGAAAGAATGGACCATGAATAGACCCATCTATTCTAATTAATTATGTTATTTACACCAATAAAAATCCAACTCGCAGCCCAAAATTCAAGTGCAATGATTCTGACTTCAAAGCCTACAATGACCCTCCAAATGACAGAATTGGTCTTGGCTTATCTCTGACAAACTTGTAGATCCTTTCCTTATCTTTCCAAGGACTATTCATATGCTCCATTTGGAGTTCTGTAGAGCTTTTTAGGTCCTATACAAGGAAGATAGGTCAAGTGAGCATAAAATCCGAAAATAAGCAACAATTAGCAATTAAGACCACTTGCTTGCCTAAAAAACTGAATTAGAATGAGAAAATAAAAGTCCAAGAGAAGTCAAATAAGCTAAGAAGAATAGAAAAATATTTAACTAAAAAGGCTCAATCAAAATACCCCACACTTAAACATTTGCATTCCTTGGCAAAACTAAAAGAAAGACTAAGTGATAAATTCAAACTAAGGTAAACCTAAAATTAAATGAGCAAGGTAAGAACAAGGCACAATTATTTTTCAATGGACCCTAACAATGCACAAAAGTAAGAAAGATGAAAGATGGAAGAATGATATTAAGGTAACAAACAATCCATGAAAACATGATCACAAAGTGCAAAGTGAAAAAGTAGTCAAGTTAAAATTAAGAATGCACCAAGGTGATAGAAATCTCTCAAAGGACAACACTCAACCTCACATAATGTGTATGGCTTTGTGTTTACACTCAAACACCGTATGTAACTAGCACATCCAAATATTGACAAGACTCTAATTCATTCAACTTGAAATACACATGCATCAAAAGATCAAAAGGACTTTATTAGTTTGTAATGAATGGCTTAGGTAAATGGTGGATAAGAAAAATATATTTAGGCTAAAACTAAGAGAAAAGAGGGGCAATAGGGAGCAATCCAACAAGTTAAAAGAGAGGTAGAAACAAAGAAACAAAACTATAAAGAATTTACAAGGATGAAAACGAACCACGACAACTTTTATTGCATTTTTTTTCTTTTTCTTTGCTTGAACTTCTTTTTCTTTGCTTATACACAATTTTTCTTTTTCTTTTAACTTTTGCTATTTAAACTCTTTCTTTTCTCTTTTTTCTCATTTTTTTCTTTCTTCCAAATCAAAACAATATAAAAATACCCCACACTTGCTTGAAACCCACTCCCAAAACAATTCCAAAGCCCCTTCTCTCCCTAAAGCTAGGATAATATGGTTTTCCACTTTTTTTAGTTTGCAATGAGCTATACAAGAAAGAAAAGGCTAAAGGCTCCAAAAGTGTGACAATGGATATCGATACAAGGATAGGCTTATTTGGCTAGTGGTAAAAAGAAAGAAGGCTTAAATCATCTCAATCAAAGCATGTGCAACAAGGAATGTCGAAAGAGGCAAGGCAAAACATAGAGTAATCTAGCACAAGGGTGAAATCACACATGAAAGAACATATCCACAAAAGATCAAAAACTCACAAGGCATAATTCTATCACACATGATCCATCTTAAATTCTATTTCTCAAGCCTACTTATCACTTCAACAATTGCAACAATGATTCACATTAAGCATGAAACATCTTAATCCAACCAGATTTTTTACATTTCTCACAATTTATACAAGTTAGAAATCCTATGAAAACATGAAAAAGTGCATAAATTCTATTTTTTTATTATTTTCTGAATGTAAAAACAAAATAACAACAAAAGAAAACAATTACTGCAACACAATAACAGAAACAACAAAAAAAACAAACAAAAAATAGAAAGTAACCAGAAACAATAAAAATAGATGGAAAATAGAAAGTAACCAGAAACAGTGAAAACAGACAGAAAATAGAATTAGAAAGAGATAACAGAAAATAGAAATAGACTTAAAAACTAAAACAGATAAATAGAAAATAGACACAGATAAACAAAAAAATATAACCAGATAAATGTAAACAGAAAACAAAATATAGATAAATAAAATAGAAAACAGACAGAAATAAGTTAAAACAGACAGAAAATTAAAACAAAAATAGAATATAAAAACAGAAACAGAAACGTAAACAGAAAATAGAAAACAGAAATTAACCAGAAAATAGATTTTGGAATCTTTCACCCCACACTTGAAATGCATATTGTCCTTAATGTAAGCATGCAAAGAAATACAAACAAAGAGACAACAAATAAAATAAGGGAAAAGGAAACTCCCCAAATGTCATTCAAGACGCATCATCACACAAAATTGGCAAGACCAAAGAGATATCCGCCACAAGCTCCTCCTCCACTTGAGGGCTCTCATGAAATACTTTGAGTTGATGACCATTGACCTTGAAGACTTTGCCAGTAACTTCATTTTTAATCCCAACTGCACCATGGGGAAAAACATTAGTAATAACAAAATGTCCATTCCATCTAGATCGAAGTTTACTGGAAATAAGCTTAAGGCGAGAGTTAAACAAGAACAATTTTTTGCCACTATGGAACTCCTTTCTAAGAATCCTAGAGTCATGAAATTGCTTCACTTTCTCCTTGTAAATCTTGGAGTTCTCATATGCTTTTAAGCGGATCTCTTCAAGTTCTTGCAACTGAAGGTTCCTTTCCATACCCGCTTCATCAAATGCCATGTTACAACTCTTCACCGCCCAATAAGCACGGTGCTCAATCTCCACCGGAAGGTGAGATGACTTACCAAAAATTACCCTATAGGGAGACATCCCCAAAGGTGTTCGGTAAGCGATCCTGTGAGCCCATAAAGCATCCTCAAATAGCTTGCTCCAATCCTTCCTATTGGGTTGCACCACCTTCTGTAATACTTGCTTGATCTCTCAGTTAAAAACCTCTACTTGCCCATTAGTTTAGGGATGATAAGCTATAGCAACTCTATGCATAACCCCATACTTCTGAAGCAAAGATGCCATTGACCGGTTACAAAAATGGCTCCCCTGGTCACTGATAATGGCTTTGGGCACACAAAACCTGCAAAAAATGTTAGATCTCACAAAATCCACAACAACTTTAGAATCATTAGTTCTAGTGGCCTTAGCTTCAACCCATCTAGAAACATAATCAACAGCAAGCAAAATATATGAAAAACCATGAGAAACAGGAAATGGACCCATAAAATCAATACCCCACACATCAAAAATCTCACAAAAAATAATAGGCTACTGAGGCATCTCATGTCTATGTGTAATGGTTCCTCTTGCTTTGTGACACTGCTCACAAGTGGTGGTAAAATGATGAGCATCTCTAAACAAGGTGGGCCAAAAGAACCCACAGTCTAATACCCTTCTAGCGGTCCGTTGCGGACCAAAATGACCTTCGATAGGTGTGCCATGACAAAACTGAAGAATAGACTAAATCTCATGATCAGGCACACACCTTCGAATCACTTGGTCACTACCAAACCTCCACAAATAAGGATCATCCCACACATAATATTTAGCATCAATCTTAAGTTTATCTATTTGGGACCTAGATGTATGAGGGGGGACAACAAATGCAACAATGAAATTCACAATATCAGCAAACCAAGGTGTGACACGCGATGAATGCAAATGCATCAAATGCTCATCAAGAAAATTATCACGAATAGGAAAGGACTCAAGAGGTCCCTTAATCCTACTCAAATGATCAGCAACCAAGTTTTCTGCACCACTTATATCCTTAATCTCAATGTCAAACTCCTGAAGAAGAAGCATCCACTTGATCAATCTAGGTTTAGCATTAGGCTTCTTCAACAGGTACTTCAAATCTGCATGGTGAGTAAAAACAGTGATACAGGAGCAAAGCCAATAAGATCTGAATTTATCTAAAGCAAAAACAATAGCCAACAGCTCTTTCTCAGTGGTGGTGTAGTTAACTTGGGCTGCATCCAAAGTGCGTGAAGCATAAGCAATGACATGGGAGAGTTTATCAACTCTTTGTGACAACATAGCCCCAAGTGCATAATTAGAGGCATCACACATGAGCTCAAAGGGAAGCTCCCAATCTGGTTGCTGCATGATGAGAGAGGTAGTCAACTTCTTCCTCAATCCCTCAAATGCTTCTTTGCAAGGCTTGTCAAACATAAAGTCTACATCCTTTTGGAGAAGCTTGGACAATGGCAATGCAATCTTATTGAAATCCTGAATGAATCTCCTATAAAAACCCGCATGTCCAAGAAAAGAACGCACTTCCCACACAGAAGCGGGGTAAGGTAAAGAAATAACCACATCAATCTTCGCCTTATCGAACTCAAGACCTCTACTAGAGACCAAATGCCCTAAGACTATACCCTCATGCACCATAACATGGCATTTCTCAAATTTAAGAAAAAGGTTAGTCCTAATACATCGGTCAAGCACTCTAGAGAGACTATTTAAACATGCATAAAAAGAGGAACCTTAAATAGTGAAATCATCCATAAACACGTCCATGCAACTCTCTAATAAATTAAAAAAGATACTCACCATGCACCTTTGGAAGGTGCCAGGTGCGTTGCATAGGCCAAAAGGCATCCAGGTGTAGGTAAATGTGCCAAATGGATAGGTGAATGTAGTCTTATGTTGATCCTCTGGTGCAACATGAATTTGCATGTAACCGGAAAAACCATCAAGAAAGCAATACTGTGATTTACCTGCCAACCTCTCTAGAACTTGATCGATGAAGTGAAGAGGGAAATGGTCCTTGCGAGTGGCCTGGTTGAGTCTCCTGTAGTCAATGTAAACTTGCCAACTATTGGCTACTCTAGTCAGGATCAACTCATTATCCTAGTTCTTCACAACCGCGATACCCGACTTCTTAGGGACCACTTGGACAGGTGAAACACAAGTGCTATCTGAGATGGGATAAATGATCCCTGCAGCTAGTTACTTCATCACTTCCTTCTTCACCACATTAAGAATAGTGGGATTCAGCCTCCTCTGCGGCTGCCTCACCGGCCTAGCATCATCCTCCAAGAGCATCCGATGTATGAAAATGGAAGGATTGATTCCAGGGAGGTCAGCAAGTGTCCATCCAATGGCCTTTTTGTGACCTCTCAAAATATGCATCAATTTCTCTTCATGCTCAAGTGGCAGGTTACTAGATATGATGACTGGAAGCCTCTGAGCCTTATCTAAATATGCATATTTGAGGTGCTCAGGTAGTGACTTCAGCTCCAAGGAAGTGGCTGAATGGTGGAAGGCAAGGAAAGGTTGGTGGCTGAAGGAAGGGAAATATGAGAATCAGCATCTGTACCTGCAACACAATCAGAATCAAGTGCGGAGGAAATCTCCGCACAAATACTACAGACAACAACAGAATCATCATAGGTACAACCAAGATCAAAATCAAAATTAGAAAAATCATCAGAAAGTAAATCAGAAATATCTACACTATCTACTGCAACATCAATGATATCAACAATAAAAACAGAATGCTCCTCTACAGGATGTCTCATGGCATCAAAAAGGTTAAACTGGACAATGTCATCACCAAACTCCATGGAAAGAGTTCCGGCATACACATCAATTTTGGTCCTGGCTGTCATCAAGAATGGTCTCCCTAGGATCAATGTGGAACCATGGCTGGAAGACTCATTCTCCATATCCAAAATGTAAAAATCTACTAGAAAGATCAAATTATTAACTCGCACCAGCACATCTTCAATGAGTCTAAGTGGAATGGCATCAACAGTTTTGCCCTGTATCAGTGCGAAAACATTTTTGCCCATCTTCACTTGCTCATTTCCCTTCATCTTCCTCTTGTGGGTTCACAAATCCTTCAAAAACTTTGCATATTTTTGGAATTTGTTTGATGGCATCCAAGAGGGGAATGTTGACTTCCACCCTCCTGAAAGTCTCAAGCATATCAGGATCAAGCTCCATCACTTTCTTTGCAGAAATGGCTCTAAAAAAAAAGGTAAGGGAATCTGTTTTGGTGCATAATTTGTTTTGGCACCATCATTAATTTTTTTTACCAGCACCAGCATCTGGAAGCTTTGTGCCACTCCTCAAGGTAATAGAACTCACATTCTTCAGATTAATAATTGGTTGTGATGGAATGTTACTAGAACCTTGCTGCTGCATCTGGTTAATAGTTGTAGCTAACTGTCCAATCTGAGTCTACATGTCTTGGATGGTGGCACTGACATTTTGTTGAAACTGGATGTTGTTGGTTGCAATTTGCTTCATCAAATCCTCCAAGGAAGGTCCAGAACTGGTCTGCACAGGTTGTGCAGGTGTAGGTGTAGGTTGCTGGAATTGTGGTGGTTGCCTGAATGGGGGAGGTTGATATTTGCTGGAGGAAGGTTGATGTGTTGCAAACACATCCTAGTTTTAGGTTAGTTTTAGGTTATATTTTAGTTAAATAATTAGGAAAATAGTTTAGAATTAGTTAAGTTTATCACTTTATTGTTTTTAATTCAAATTTAATACCAGTTGAGCATTTTCAGGCCAAAAGAGGAGTTCAAGGAAAAAAAAAGAAAGAAGAAAACAAAGTTTTAAGTCCCGCGCGGATCGCGCCGGTATCCGCGCGGATCGCGCCGGTATCCGCGCGGATTGCGCCGGTATCCGCGCGGATCGGGCCAAGTGCAGAATTGAAGGCATCAGTCTCGAATGATCCACGCAACCAGCATGGAAGTCCATGCGAATAGCGTAAATAGGCCGTAAGCACCGCGCCATCAGCGCCAAACCCACGCCACTAGCGTCAAGGACAACAAGCTAGAGCATTCAACTCGAACAACTCGCGCCAGTAGCGCCAAGTCCACCCGATTAGCGCCATCTATTCGAGAGATCCGCGCCTTTAGCGCTGTAGCCGCGCTAACAGCGCCACAAAAGACCAAAACAAATTAATTGACTCGAACACTGCACGCGGCTAGCGTGGAGGGTCACGCTAATAGAGCCAGACATTCGAACAAGCCGCGCGGGTAGCGCTGAATCGCGCGCGGGTCGTGCCTTATTGATCTGATTTCCTGATTTAAAAGATATAGTTCGAATTTGGCACAGGTCTTGGGTTTTGTTACCTTAATTAATTGATTCTATAAATATTAAGCCTCTGAAACAGATTGGGGTATCCAGAATAGCCAGAGTATACATTGTTCATGATCAGTTCCTATTCACGCGAATCGCGCTACATACCGCGCTAGTCGCGCGACCAATTCGAGCCAAAAAGCCTCTTCAGTACTCATGGCGCGATCTGCGCGAGGTCGCAAAAACTGTTTTTATTTTAAATCTTCCTCATTCACGCCTCACTCTTCCACTTCCTTAATCCTCTCCACCATTTCCGCCCAGACTCCAGCACTGCCTTAAACTTCCATTAACCACCTCTATCTCATCAGCAACCCTTCAAAAAGCCTCCTCCGATCTTTTTCTCTCCTCCACTCTCTGTCTCATTCTCACATTGCATAGCTATCACCTTTCCTTTCTACTCTCCATTTTTGTTGCATTTGCACGTAGACATCAAGCTTTGGAATTAAGATTATGGCTGGAGACAAGGTACATTTCTCGACCGTAATTGTTTGGTGATGAATAATGGTCTCAATAGAAACCATAGAAACCCAATATGCAATGCTTAAGTTCTTCTCATTCAGTTCTGATAAAATGCTTGAGAACTATAGGTTAGAAGATCAAATTCTGTTGTTTTTCTTTGATTGTGGAGTGGTTTTGGTAAATTGGGGTTTTTGATGTATTCCAATTAGGCATATTGTGTTGCTTTGATTACACGCACATTACATGTTTGTAAAAATGCCTGAGAGAGAAATGGAAATGAATTATGGTAGGGAAATGGCTACATGGCTTTAGCGTTCTACTATCACTTTACCGCCATTGTTTTTGTTGATTTCATAATGAAGCTATAATCATAGTTGAGAATGCATGAATACTTCCACGATGTGGATTGTGATATAACTTGCATAATTGCTTTGTGAGTTTAATTGAGTGTATTATTTGTCATAAGGTGCAGTGGTTTCAATGACCAAATTTGAAGCAAGGTGTACCTAAGTGAAATTATTTGTTAATATATATAAGGGTTACACTTAAACCTGGGAGTTGCTATCTGGACTGAAATTGCTTCCAACCTATTTTTTGACACAACCATATACACATAAATGTTGCATCTTTGAATTGTTGAGAACCATATTGACTAGAACTATGTTTGAACTGAATTGTGACCCAAGTAAATTAATCATGTGACTAAGGCTCAAACACATTAGTTGCTTTGAAATGTGCATGTATAATTTTATTATGCTCATCAAAAGGTGGTTGAAATAATTGTGGTAACTCTAGTTTGTTTGAGTATATTTGAATTTAGCATACCCACAAAACCCAACCTTAATGCTTGATTATCAAACTTTGCTTTGAGCATAATTGAGGATAACCTAGAAAGGGAGCAGGTCTGCACTGGCATTAAAGGAGTAAATTGTGGACGCAATTTAGATTACATGTGGAATTCAACCCAAGAAGCTTAAATTAGGAATGTGTGATTTGTTGTGTGAATTAGTTGTTGATTAATTGATTGCTATTGATACATGAAATGAGTCAATTACGAACCAAGTTAATTTGAAATAAGATTTGAATATGTAATACCTTGATTGTTCCTGCTATGCTGAATTGTCACCTACTTGACTTAATATTAGTGGTGTGATGGACATTGTTCACATTGATATTACTTCACTATTTTAAAATTTGGGAATTGTGAGCTGGATGTCTAGATTAAAATTAACCATTCATTGTAATATGTTCAATTATTCTTTTAAATCTGGAGCTGTTCATGCAAATGTCAAGTGCAGGGACCTAATTGGTTTGAGCTGAAATGAATGCCTTGATTAAATTGGATATGGTTAAGGCTTAAATCTGGGAATGGTAATTCCTAAAATTGAATAAACCCAATAATGCTATTATCATAGTTAAAGTTTTGAGTTGGTGATGGTGATTTGATTAAATTGTTTTAAACTTATGTCATATGTGATACTCAATATTCTAAATTTGGGAATCCCAGTTCATGACTCTTGCTGAATTCATTTGGATTAATCTTTAATCTGAAATTATATAAACCACTAGCGAATGGCTGAGTCTTTGTTATAATTGATAAAAGGGCTGTGATGACTGATTCTACATGATAATTGCTATTGAAATTTCCAGATAAGATACAGAGTTGAATTGTGCTTCACTAAACATGCCTTGCTTTGATCTTATAAAGAAACAAAATCTGGGAATTGTACTAGACTGAAATTGAATAAAACACCAGAGTTGAGCTAATTTGAATTATGAACCTATTTCGCTTAATATGTATCTGTGATGATTAGGATCAAATGCTTAGGAACATGATTACATAAACTGCTTAAATTTTGATTCTTGATGGATATGCTGATCATAAATCTAGGAATCCTAAGTGTGATTTACTTGTAAACGGTACTCATTGCTTGTGTGTTTGGATTTTCACCTGAAAAGATGAACTATTGCCTGTTTCCTTATGCATATTTCATTAATTTGTGCTTCATATTTGTTGACCTGACCAAATACATGAAACAAATCTAGAAATTAAGCTGATTTCAATATATACACATTGTTTTGGATTTTTTGAGTTTCAGGGAAAGCAAATAGCTAAGAGCAAAAAGAAGGCTACTGTAGAAAGCGGGAAGAAGCGAGCTAGAGTTGCAGATTTTGATGAGCTTCGATTCCGCACAGCTGAATGCCAAGAGAAGTTCGATAAATGGTATTTACCAAAGAAGATAATTTTAGAGAAGAAGATTTTATGGGACACACTACCAGAAGATAACCCAGCTAGGGCAGTCATCCTCCGGAGACAGTGGCAGCGTTTAGTGAGTTTTCCAGAGCCGAGCTCCAGCATAATCCTGAAGGAGTTCCTGGCTAACGTCGATCACGATACTGTCTATAGGACTAAGATGTCCTGGGTGAGGGGTGTCCGGGTCTCTTTTGATGATCGAGCCATAGAGCTTGGACACCCACTATGACCCCTTCGATGAATGCGATTTCCTCCAGCTTTTCCTTCACATGCAGCCTGATGCATTGACGAAGATGTACTGGGACGATGTTCCCCAGCTCGCCACCACCATCCGCAGGGCCATCACAGGCCTCTACATAGCATGGAAGCCCAAATCTGGGCTAGACTATATACCAGAGAAGATGCGGAAGCATGATTTGGTGGGCGACGCTTTATTCTGGCACCAGTTTGTTAATCACACCGTCATACCTTCTACTAATATGACGGATGTGAATGTAGAGAGAGCCATTCTACTGTATACCCTCTATGGTGAGGGTAATCTTCTTATCTCTTCTATCCTGTCTGATAGGATTATGCATATGATCAGGGATGCTAGCAGCAAGTCCTGGTTAGCTCACTCTTCCCTGATTCTTCACTTGTGTCGACACGCGGGCGTACACATAGATGATGACGAGCCCATGGACATTCCGATATCTTCACTGATGAGCTACAAGACTTATTCGGACGCCATGGCCTCCGCCGCAGATGAGCAGGTTCTTAGAGCTTCTAAGTTCAAACCTGAGGAGATCGCCATCCGCTCCCCCAGAGATATCCCACCACCAGAGATCCCACCACCATTCCAGCAGCCAGCAGATGCACCATCTTCACCACCAGTACATACAACACCTTCTTCCTCAGCCCCTACTCCTAGCCATGAGCCACTTTTTACAGATTCCCCCACTTATTTAGCTTTCCAGGAGTTTGTTAAGACTCAGCTTGCACAGCAGACGAGCATGCTAGGCGCTATCTATAGACACTTGGGCATCTCTCCATCAGATTATCAGATACCATCAGCCCCCACAGCACCAGCAAATACTACTACAGCTGAGACTCCAGCACCTATAGTCACAGCTTCTCTTACTCCTCCAATTGGGCCACATCAGATTTTAGATGCTGCAGACACAGAGATACCCATTCAGGAGCTCACCCGACACACTACAGAGGATGCAGTGATTGTAGAGAGTAGAGAGGAGTGATCAGGACATGTTTGTTTTTCTGTTTCAGTTTGGTTTATATTTATATTTCTGGTTTTTATGTTAGTTTTATGATTCTGCATTTACATTACATTACATTACACACTTTTTCAGTTCTGCATTTATATATATATATATATATATATATATATATATATTAGTTATGATTCTGCATTACTGTTTAGATCAATATGGAATTGAATGCGATTTTTCGAATAATGCTTAAAAATTTTCCAAAGCGTTGTGACCTTATTTATGGTTGCTCGGGACAGCAACATATAAATCTGGGAATGGTTACGCATTATTTCGCAAATCACAATCAAGAAACAAATGACGTCTAACAGAACCTTTTCAAATTTTTCTAAAAATAAGCAGCACACAAAAATTTTCAGAATTAAAAGCGAATGAACACAGTAATGGACAGATTTCAAAACGAAACTTGATGAAATGAAACATAGCATGAATTGCATGGTGCATGAATGGAATATGAGTGTTGGCATCTGAAATGAATGTAGAAGTTGAAATGATGCTTGAAATGCAGTCAGCAGAGATTAACTTGAGTTGGAACACCTGTAAGGAATTGAGCCAAACAGCGGTAATGTTTTTCTTTCCGAGAGACTCCGATTTCATTGTACTCTAGAACTTGAACTGTTTCTCTGGATGCAGGTATGACTTGATATGATTAAGGCACATTTTTCTTCTGAAACTAGGGCCAAAATGACTAACCTTCAAGTATTTTTCCAATTGCACCTTATTTGAGCTTAAGCCTTTCATTTCAAAATGTCCCAAATCAAAAGCCATATCCAATTGACCAAATCCCTGAGGCTAGAAAAGGTTGAATTAAGTCTAGAACAGTGGAAGAACAAGGAATGATCCATCAAAGTATCAAGAAGCACAAGTGAATCCAATTGGTATGAAGAAAAAGAATGAACAAGCATGGTCCAAGTTGGATGACAATAAGTCCATTAGCTGAGAATTGTGAAGCTGCAGTAATTTTGTTTATATTAATATGTTTTAAAAAAAAAAAGAAGTTCATTATTCAGTTTTACATTACAAATGATTTGAATAAAAGTACCATGTTTGAAAAGGAAATGACATCAAGCATGGAAGAAGCAAGGTTTAGACTTAAGGAACTGGATCTAGCCTTTTTGATTGAGCTACTATTCCTAAATGTATCCTACCCTTAGCCCAGCCACATTACAAGCCGGAAAGACCTTTTGATCAAGTCATATTTGCAACTGTTGAGAATATTTTCAAGCTTATGGTAGTGTTGTGACTTTGTTGAGTACGAGGGTAACTATAGCCTTAAACACTTGAGTGAATGAGTGACTAAACACAACTTTGTGAGGAATACTCAAGTAACTCTCATTGTTTGACAGTATTGAAAGTGCCATGGATAGCTTTGACTTGAATTGATCATACATAGCATGATTATTCTAGGATTGTAGAATGTGGTTTGTGTTTGATTGTTGATTCTTTCTTAGCCTTGAATTCTCTCTGTTGCTGGGGACAGCAACTTTTAAATCTGGGAATTGTTTGATGTGTTGCAAATACATCCTAGTTTTAGGTTAGTTTTAGGTTATATTTTAGTTAAATAATAAGGAAAATAGTTTAGAATTAGTTAAGTTTATCACTTTATTGTTTTTAATTCAAATTTAATACCAATTGAGCATTTTCAGGCCAAAAGAGGAGTTCAAGGAAAAAAAAAGAAAGAAGAAAACAAAGTTTTAAGTCCCGCGCGGATCGCGCCAAGTGCAGAATTGAAGGCATCAGTCTCGAATGATCCACGCGACCAGCGTGGAAGTCCATGCGAATAGCGTAAATAGGCCGTAAGCACCGTGCCATCAGCGCCAAACCCACGCCACCAGCGTCAAGGACAACAAGCCAGAGCATTCAACTCGAACAACTCGCGCCAGTAGCGCCAAGTCCACGCGATTAGCGCCATCTATTCGAGAGATCTGCGCCTTTAGCGCTGTAGCCACGCTAGCAGTGCCACAGAAGACCAGAACAAATTAATTGACTCGAACACTCCACGCGGCTAGCATGGAGGGTCACGCTAATAGAGCCAGACATTCGAACAAGCCGCGCGGGTAGTGCGGAATCGCGCGCGGGTCGCGCCTTATTGATCTGATTTCCTGATTTAAAAGATATAGGTCGAATTTGGCACAGGTCTTGGGTTTTGTTACCTTAATTAATTGATTCTATAAATATTAAGCCTCTAAAATAGATTGGGGTATCCAGAATAGCCAGAGTATACATTGTCCATCATTCTTCATCATCCAAAAACCCTAGAAATCAAGAATCAAGCTGAGTGTCTGCACAACAATGAATCATACTACTACTTTGATATTTTTGAGGCCTATGGCTGGCTAAACCTTAGATTGTGGGCAGGCCATGAACTGCTGAGAATTCCTCTGTAATTTGACTGGTATTGAATAATATGTTTTGATTGTTTTATTCTTTTCTGTTCTTAATTTCTATTCTTAATTGAATTTGATCGCTTCGATTAAGTATTTAGAGTTAGGATTCGCAATGGGAATGTTGGGGTTCTAATGTCTGACTTGTTAAGAATAACATTCGTTCATCACCTAGGAATAGGGATGCGTGAGTGCAGATTTCATAATATGACCTTTAAATGCTTAAACTGATAGATTTCACTAAGGAATTAGGTTTTCAATTCAGTTTAAAGGGTTAATTCACTAAGGAATTAGGGATTAACTAATATAGGAAAGGCTTATTTTCTGAACAATCATAACAGGAACCCACATGATATAGTCTTTAATTGCTTAGTTTGACAGAATCGCTAAAGGTTTAGGGTTCTCGATCGAATTAAAGGGTTGAATCGCTAGTTATCTAGGATTTACGAATATAGGAGAGATTTA